>ML976984.1:1256567-1290737 GCA_010015675.1 Byssothecium circinans
ACCAAGGCAAGCTGGCCGAGGCGGAGGCCATGTACAGTCGGGCGCTGCAAGGCTACGAGGAGGCACTTGGACCCGAACTTCTGCCGTCGTATTTACCAGCGTTGAATACAATGTTCTCCTTTGGTGACCTGCTCTCACAGACAGGTCGTGAAGACAAGGCGAAGATAATGTATTCTTGGGCATTGGCTGGATTCACAGCTGTCCAAGGGTCTTCTTCGAAATGGTGTAAGCAGCTTACAGATCGACTTCAAGCGTTGCAAGTCACGTCTGTTGAGCCGAAAGAAGGTCAGGGTGAGTCTACAGAGATTAGGGCGCCAAAGTTGAGGTCTGTGAAGCGTCTATTCCGCAAGCTGGGAGGGCGATTGCACGCAGCGTAGGCCGTGAAGGCAACATTATATTTCTAAATTTCGTTAGCTTCTGGCCTAAAACCGGCGTAAGTTCTAAGTACGTTAAGAGGGAGATCTTTTGCTAAGGCTTGGCTAGCTCAGTCTTTCCTAGCAGAATGGCCAATAATGACTATACGATTATTAGTAAGAATAGCCAACGCGCGTAACCACTCGAGCGAAAAGAGAATGTTCTAGATGTATGCGCCATTGCTAACCGTCCGTGGTCAAGCGCGTAATAAGTAACGTTACGTTTAGCGAGCATCATATAAGCATGCTAATTCCTGCGCTAAAACACGGAGTCTCTGCTCCAAAACGGAGAAACTTTTTACAGATCATGTCCTAAGGGCTGAGCATCTTTAAGAGTTGATTTATTATATTCTTCTCATAGGAGTACACTATTAAGGTACCGAAATGAGATAATATGCAATCGAGCTTGATGAAGTAGGGGTTTAAAGTGAAAGCAGTTTCTAACACTCTGAAATGAACAGTCGACGACGTGATCAACATTAGTGTAATTATTTAAGCTACAGAATAGATCTTAGAGAGAAATATATAGAGAATCTTATTATATTACTAGGAGCTTAATAGAACGGCGGGGAAAATTATTAAGTTGCCGAAACAACAGATTCGTTTCGGCACAGGTGGTTTTTCGCTACGCATGGAGGTACGTTAGCTGTGCTGACATGTCACATATTAAGCCAAAGGTCGGAACCTTCGGAATTGAGGAGGAATGCTGCCAACGACGATTCTGCGAGAAGTCAGGGTTTCATTAAGTAGACAAGCCTTCCTCGGTACCTCAAGTGCTATACAGAAATATCATCTATAACATCGTGTCACGCGTAAACATCATCGGTAACATCATCGGTGACAACAGCATCCCCCTCTCTATGCACTTATCTAATCAACGCTAGCGGATTCGATCCAAAACGGAAGAAGCAATTCAAGACAACACCCATGCACGCAGTGGTATCCAAGAAAAAACAGATCCATGATGCGAAGATGCAAAAATGCAAATGCAGTCCCCCTTCTATGTGCAATGTGTATGCAAAACAAGCAGAAAACGCCATCGTGCAAAATCGTCTGATACTTCGTTGGCGGGCGACCTCACCACGCGTCGGGTCCAAACGTCTGGCCGTCCTTGACTGTCTTGTACGAGCAAGCTGTCCAATCGCAGCCCTAAACCACTGTTAGCACATATCCCCAAATATGCAGAGAAATACTCACCCTCTTGTAAATCTCAGTCCCCCACCATGAGAACCCACTCATCCACCCCGGATACACGATCCCAAAGAAAATAACCACAACACCAATCGCAAGCCCCGAGTCCAGCGCCGCGCTCAACGTCATGTTGTACTTGCGCCACCAATCTACCCTCCTCCTCTTGATCTCAAAGTTGAAGATGTAGCAAACAATAGCCCACACGCTAAAGTTGAGACCAGTCGCAGGCGGGATCCACGAAAGCGCACCGAATACGACGGCGAGGTTGACTTTGCGTAAACGGGATTTGCGGTTGTTGCGGGCGATGAGCCAGATCGGGATGGGGGCGACGAAACCGAGGAGGAAGGCCCAGACAAGAGGTCGGTAGAGTGCTCCGGGACCAAAGAAGCGCTGCGGACCGACGACGCCCCAGAGGATGCTGCCGTTGAAGTGGACGCGTGCGATGGGGCAGGTGAAGCCGTTCATGGCTTGGGGCGTGCAGATGCCTGGGATGAATTGCAGCATCCAGTTGAGGACACCGATCTGCGTGAGACTGGAGATGATGGTAGCGGAGAGTTGGACGTTGAAGAGTATTTTAGGTGGGATCTTCATGTAGTGGCCCAGCTTTAGGTCGGCGGAGAATTTGAGGCCTTGCGTGCTCGTGATGTATCCGTAGGTTGTGAAGACCATGTTTGCAACAGGGCGGCCGGGAAAGGCCATGCCGCAGATGAGCTGGCAGATGAGGTAGAGGCTGCTCTGCTGATTGGTAATGGCCATGACGATGCCGATGGGGATGAAAAGGATGGCGCTGATGCTGAGTGCGAGGAGAAGTCCGTACCAAGGAAGATGAATGGGATAGTACTCGACGATGAATATTCCAATAGCCGCCATACTAACACCGGTCATCAGATACCAGAATATGGGCACGTCTTCGTACCGCCGCATGAGGCGATTGTGGACATCTTCGGAAGTGAGCAAATCCTCCAGTCCTGGTTCCGACGCCGTGATATCCCTGTACATTACCGGTGAGGCTGGCCGGCCGTCGCTTGGACTGGTATCCTGAAGAGGCTCGTATTCGGGTCCTGGCTGCCTTCGAATCTCGGCCCACGAGCGGCGCCATTGTCGGAGAATGTCTCTACCATGCCAGAGTGCTGTGTGCGAGATCAAGGCTGTGAGGCCTGCAAACTGCAGCGCGTAGCTCAAGGCGTACGTGATTGGTAGGAATACTCGGCTGTAGTTGTCGTATGCTTTTTTATCGAACAGAAAGTCGTCCGTGAGGATCTTGCTAACATCGTACGGCTTGCCTCGGTTATCAAAAACCGCAGATGAGAGAATCGGCATATATGACGAGTACATCACGTTTGCATAATCTGGCACATCGTCAGTGATGAAAAGAGGACGGGTTCTGCAAACATACACATCAGAGGAGCAGCGATCCACATCACAAAGACGAGCCCTCCGAGAATGTTGAGTGCAGCCCAGAATGGAGTGACAAGGGGAGATCCAATGTACGCAATTTGCGCCCAGTCAAAGGTCAGAGGGAAAAGTCCAAGGCCAGATGCGATACCAAACTATGCTTGTTACTACACGCTCGCTTATCATGTACTTGGTGACTCACCAAATTTGATACGACGACATTTTTAGGTGCAAACCAGGTAATGACACTGAAGTAGCTCAAGGCTGGCATAAGAAGGCCGGGCAGGAAGTAAAAGGCCCCCGAGCCTAGAAACACGCGCACAAAGAACTGGGAGGGCGAGATGGTCCAGCCGTTCGCGGGCTTGTTTTCTTCCGTGTGTAGCGTCGTAAACATGGACGTTGACACAAGAGTGCCGGGCCATATCATACCACTCGGTCGAACAAGATATTGGCGAGTTAGGCCAGCCAGTGCATAGCCGAGAATCTGGGTGGAGAGCGTGAGCAGAACTTGGTAAACGACGCCAAGGTCCTGATTGTAGAACTTGGTCTGCTCGACGATGACCTGCTGACGTTAGCCGTGGATTACAGTATTTTTTGTCGTACTGACATCCGTCGCGAACGCAAAGCCGAACGAGACATTGCTGCCGATGTACACACAGCAGTGCTCCTTGGCGTTCCAGCGGCCCTGGGCCAACCAAAGCCGGAATCGAGTGGTCCATGGCGGTCGCGCCTGTAACATGGAACTGTGCGAGTTGGGTCGACTGCCATCGCCGCAGAAAGAAGCACCTCGAGATATAAGGATGCCGTTGACAAAAGTCTCGTCATCGTCGTCTGAGCGCTTGAGAATCTGGTCCCACAGGAGACCAAGAGGATGAACTAGGAGAAGGGCAATAATAGGAGTGATGCTGACGCTCGGGTATCTCAAAGAAAAGAATAGGTTAGTGGAAGATCCTAGGATTGCGAAGAATATAGCAAGTGTCCACATGCGTGGGGTATTAATGGATAGGGTGTGATCGTCGGTGGCAGCGACCGAAGCGCGCACCTGAGCATAGGGAGAGTCGTCCATGAGCTCGCTGCTGGATTTCACGTCGTCCATGCTGTCGCTACCGCTTTCGGATGATTCATCAAGGTCAGCCCCCTCGACGTGGCTGCTGGAAGACGAAGAGTGAAGGCCATCAAAGACGCGCCGGGCGCCTAGTGCCGCGGGATTCACGCCGTTGTTGAATCGTGATTCCAAATGAGGTCCTTCCTGCCTGTCAAGGGCATCGTCGAGCGAAGTTGAGCTGCTGCCTTCCCTGGTGCTGCGCCGTCGAGCGCGCGATGCGGTAAAGAGAGGCTCGCTTCCGAATGAGTGGTCGTGGATGTCTAGAGAGGCCTGGGAGCGCTTTTTGGCAGGTTCGCCATGTCGTAGCTTGCTTTTGCCCTTCTTCTTGCGGCGTTGGAGAAAGCTGGTCACCTGATCCTCGTTCGGGTCGTCAGGGGATGAGCTCAGCGAGAGGACTGGCAACCCGCCATAGGAACCGGTGCCCTGGGCTGGCGACGAGCGCATCAGCAAGGGCGTGCGCGACATGTTCGCTCTGTCGCGATCGGAGGCTCCAGCGGGCGATGTGGCCTCGCGGTCATCAGGTCGGGGTTCGGTCGGGGCTATCTGCTGCGGTAGAACATGAAGCTCGTAGGACGTTGTTGAGGCTTCGGTGGTGTCTGTGAGACGGCGAGAGCCTAGCGAGGGAACTTGGGCTTGCGTGGCGACTGAAGGCTCAGCAGGCCGAGCAGGGCGGGCTTCTGACCCCATATGTAGGAGCTGGCGGCATGGGCGCGTGAAGGACGCCACGGATGGGGATTAGCATTGGAAGTCTCGCAGGCCAACTGGCTTATCAGATCAGATAAAAATCAGATAGACGGTTAGATCCGCCGCGCCCAAGCTGCTTCCAAGCCGCTTCGTGGGGCAGCCAGGCTCACGCGCACCGTCAGGAGACAATCGACCCATCAGAATCAACACATCAAACAATAGCAGCGGGCCCTACAATCCGCCCAGCCGTACTTCTTTCAAACCAGGCTGCCGTCATTATTATCAGATCCGGTGCGGGCTTCTCTTCTCTCGATTGCGCGCTCCCGACGCCGGCCAAATGCCAGACAAGCGCGCTGCACGCCATCCCATGCTGCATGCCATTAATAATTGCGTGCTTGGTCAAAGTTTATTCCGAGGCTGCAATAGATACTAATAATAATATACATTTCTTTTGTACGTCTACGTCATACAGCGACCATGCATCATCGAGTCCCGACGTGGCCGGGAAGCTCCACATTTTCCTCCTCACGCCGCCCACGACTGGCGGCAAGCCCGTCTAGCATGGAAATGGCGCCCTCGACATCGTCCTTGTTGTACAGAAACAGACCCTGTAGCGCTGCTGTGCTCACCGCGTTCTTCAGCCCAAGATCGGTAACCTTGGCCATGAATCGGCGCTTCCCTTCACCGGATGCATCGAAGTCGGCGTAGAACCGGTCCCAGAGCTGCTCCATCTGGTACTCGGTAGCTTCGCCCAGACGAACAGTCATGTCTACGCGACCCGGCCGTATGAGCGCCTCATCTAATCTCTCGACATAATTCGTCGTCAAAAACACGATGCGCTCTTCGGCGCTTGCAACACCGTCAAGCGCGTTTAGTAGGCCCGAGAAAGTCACCGTGGCACCAGAGTAGCCGTCGGCGTCCTGCTTTCTGCGATTAGCGAATGCCACATCGACGTCTTCCAGAAGCACGATGGTGCGTGGTGGGATTTTCGTCAGAAGATGGCTCAGGCGGTCGTCGTGCAGCCCGCGCTGGCTGACGTTGAGAATGGCAATGTTGAAGTCTAGATGACCGGCCAGGGCCTGTATGAAGGAGCTCTTGCCTGTCCCTGGCGGTCCATAGAGTAAATAGCCCCTTCTGTACGGTATACCGCGGTCGAGATACCAGGTGCGTGCGGCAAGAAATGCTTTCACGTCCAGCACGATCCTCTCCTTGACGCCACGCTCGAGAATGACAGAGTCTAACGGCCGTTTGCGCTTTGCCTCGCCAAACGGCGTCCAGTCCGGCCCCATTGCGTTGTAGATAACCGTCTTGCCCTCCTGCATCTGCTGGTGCATCTTGTGTGCTTCGGCAAAGATCTCTTCGAACACGTTTCGGTGCGAGTAGAGGGTCGTGAGCGTGATGGTCTCGAAGGGCTCGCCGGTGGACAGGTTGAAGGCCTTTTCGCGCTGGCGGTCGACGAAGATGAAGGAGGAGCCATAGCGCAGGATGTGCTTGCCATGGCCGGGCACGAAGGAGAAGTGGGCGGCGTGCGCGGGGCCCGTCTGCGACTGGACGGTGCTCACTTGGAGGTGGTGTAGCCGTGGATTGATTCGGCTGATCAGAGACGAGAGGATGCCACCCTGCGACGGTGAAGATGCCCCCGCCTGGGCCCTGTGGAAGTTGGTCATCCACAGCAGCAGCCATGGGTAGGCGTGGTCGTGACGTGTGATTTCGAGGTCGACGAGCATGCGACGCCGCAGCAGCGAGGCGCCATGGGTGAGGCCCTTTTGACCAACGCGCGCTGCCGTCGCAAGCGCTGCGAGACCAAAACCCGCAGTGAAGAAGGGATTGCCGGTGAGCTGGGCAAAGTAGGCGCTCAAGCCGAAACCCTCGCTGCCCTCGAGGGGCGCATTGGATGCGAGCTGCTGCGATGGCGATGGCGATGACGCGGGCGGTTTGGGGGAGTCCATGGGAGGACAAGAGCAATGACGCTCCAAAAGTTTGAATCGCTTCCCGCTACTAGGCCCAAAGGAGCACACGCACAGAGTTGGAGTCGCACCGCGGAAATGCCATCTGGAATTCAAATAATAATGCGCGAACACGAACTATCGCTTGAAGCTGCAGCTACCGTCTCCACAGCGCTGGGAAGGCGCGATGCATGCACATACAGGGGAAGGAGTTTAGGAGCTTGGGCGGGCGATTGCTCGACGGCTGGACTGCTGTAGTCAACCACACGCCCTCCCACCAGCGTCCAGTCCAGCCCGCCTCTCCTCCTACTCTCCCAAGCTCCTCCAGGCCTCGAGCCCTCTATCCCTGCCCGCAATGGCTACCGTCACCATAGGCCAATCCTATTTCGAGGCCCTATTACGTCGGTGAGTGCCCGCGCTGGGGTTTGCTGCGCCGTAGTTTGCTAATTGCCGGATAGAGCTGAATGCGTGAGTTTCTCCAATTGTGCACAGGACGGCCACGGCCAGCAATCCTGACCGAGCACAGCATACAAACGGCCGTGTGTTCGACACCACCCCCAGCTTGTCGGCCAATGTGACCATTTCGAAGAGCGAGCACGACTATCTGGTATGTGCCGCACGAATACTACAACCACCCAGCACTGACATGGCCAGCTCCAAGCAGCGCGCGAGTTCAATCTGCTGAAGAATGCTCTGTTTCGAGGAGGACTGACGGCCGATACCCTGGAGACCCTCCTCACCGGCGAGGGCGTGACTGAAGCGCCTGCGCCGCCCCAGACCAGCTCATGGGAAGACACATTCGTCCGACCGCAGCCCGTACCTGTCTCCGTCGGCCGCACCTACTACCCGGACACATCCCCAATTTCTGGCAACACTGCAATTGACGACCTCCCTCGGCCGAGGCGAACCAACTACGAGAGCGTCCCCACTCATATCCAGCCCGACCCCGACTCTTCAGTCGAATTTCCCGACAAGGACGACGACTCGAATGAAGCCTCGCAGCGCATTCCGCTCCATGACCAACGCACGATACTGATTACGAATCTCTCCGACCGCGCCACCCACAAAGACTTGACAAGCATCATACGTGGTGGAAGGCTTCTGGACATCTTCCTTCGCAACGATAGGACAGCGATAGTATCCTTTGTGGAAGGAGCTGCCGAGTTTCTAGCATATGCAAAGCGCAACGACATCTACCTGCATCAGAAGAGGGTGAGTCTGCCATGCCGCTGTCTAAATTGTGACTAACAAGCCAGCTCGACTTCAAATGGAACGAACGCCAGTTCCACGTCCCGCCGCATGTGTCGAACAAGATCGCCAACGGAGCCAGCCGCAACCTTATCATCCGGGGCGCCGCGGGAAAGCTCACTGCCGACCAGATTCGCGACCATCTCGACCATATCCACAACCTGGTAGTGGTTGACATCTACTTCAAGCATGGCGATGCATACGTCTCGACCAACTCGATTCACAACGCTCTGTTTGCGCGCACGTGTTGCATGTCTCGCAGTGTGTACAAGGGGCTTAGGATAGATTGGTCTCCGGATGAGTGTGCCGCCCCGTTGCCGCGCCAGCCCAACAGGGCACGCACCGCTGCCCCCGCTGTTTACGTGAAGCCCATGCCAATTACCAATCCATACGCCCTCTTGGACACTGGATCGAGTGCTGACACTGATTCCGAGGATGGATCGTATATGAACAACGGGATCCGTATCAGTAATCAGTGGGCCGACGCTGCAGTGGCTTGATATCCTCCACGAGCACGCCAAACCAGGCCATCAAGGGCAGCAGTCATGCGTCAAAAGACTTGCAACGCCGCGTGCGGGCCTGTTAAAGCGTTGCAGCTCTTCTGGCCCAGTACTGTGGGCTTTCTCCACTACCACTTCCGCGAAATAGCCCTATGGTCTCGCGGCTTTTCCTTCGACGAGAGCAACATGCACTTCCTTTACATACTTCTACAACTCAGCATGGGCGTAGCGGATATCACATAGGACGGCAAGCTCGCTGGGGGATTACGAGTTTCTCTACTGTGCATTCATTCCGGATAGGGCTGGAGTTTAGGGAGTGCCACCTTTCACGATGGTCTTTCCTACATACTTTTTTCCTAGTAATGCCGGATACTTTTTTCATGGCTGGCGCTTCTTCAATACCGTCAATAACCTTTCATACGTTTATACCTCTCTCTCTCTCTCTCTCTCTCTCTCTCTTTCTTACCTGTGTAGATATTGATACCCCCACATGCCGCCCGCGCAGGGCGAAGCTTGAAATGCGATTTCTTAAGGGAGTACCCAACGTATCGAACTCTCCTTGCCCTTCCATAAAAAAAAGCCCGTTTCTCCAGTAATCTGAAACCTAGTAGGAACTATGTCAATGTGGGGCTGAGGGCTTTCTTGCTTATAGCTTGCTTGGAGCATGACGGTCTTTGCGCTCTGCTAACTTTGCCGGCAGTGTCGTATACGCCGCCTGGATACGATACAGCACCTCCAGTCAGTCATCATCCCGCAGCATTAATGATTCTCCGATTCTACGACAAGGGTTTCAAACTTGTCTATCGCCCCGAAGACGGTTTCTACGATGGAATGGTGAGATGGTGGGATGGTATACTGCCTTCTCTTTATCCTCATCGTTGTTAATTCTCGTAACGTGGGTACTGTGCTGTGCACTAACTCCCGGGGCCTTCAAACGTCGCCCAAGGTCATGCCATGTATGCGAATTGCCTGCCTCAGTGTCGTCGTTTTTATCTCCGCGCTGCGCTTCTTAACGCCGAAACGCGCTAACGCTAGCGCTAGTCGTGTTCTCCGCTTTGAGCATCCCGCATCACTACCATTGGCAACGTTAGTCGTCAACTACCTTTCCCATCCGAACGAGTATCGCAAGTTCCATCCTATCTTTAGACTGCTGGGGTAGAGATGACGCAGATCATCAAGATTGCTGTTATCCAGCTTTATCCTAAGGTGAGTGAGTGCGATCAACACGCACCGTATAGTACTTGAGGGAAGAACAGAAAGCGAGAAAGGATATTTACGTTGGGTTGAAGATAGATTTACTTATTTACTTCTTTGCTTATTTACTGATGCCATATTGTTTGGTCCATCGTATAGCCTTTGCAAGCCGAGCATAATTTCAACAAGGCGGTGGGGTATATCCGGAGTGCGGCGGCGCAGGGCGCTGAGTTGGCGGTTTTGCCTGGTGGGTATAGTTTTCTTGTCTGTCTTCTTTATTTATCGTGGTTCAGGCGTTTTGAAGGGCGAGAATTTCTGCGTTATCTTGTACCTGTCCTTTTTTTAACACCCCCGTCCCATCCTATTCCCCCTTCCATCCCACACGTCTTTCCACCCCATCCCAACCCGTCCACTCTCCATTCCACCTCCCTCCAACCCGTACCCATTTCATTTCTTCCCAAGACTCTTCCTTCCCCCTGACGCACTTACTCACTCACTCACGCTACTTCCTAGAATACCACCTCACGAACTGGAAGCCCGAAGACCCGTCCTTCGCGCCCCTCTGCGCACAATCCCAACTCTACCTCGACAAATACAAGCAGCTCGCCCGGGAATGCGGCATCTGCATCGTGCCCGGGACGATTGTGGAGCGCCATCCCGACGAAGCGAGTGAGAGCAGCAAGGAAAGGGAGAAATTATTGAACGTAGCGTATTTTATCGACGACGAGGGTGTGGTTAGGGGGAGATATGTCAAGACGAATCTATGGTATGTACTGCATCCCCCCCTTCTCTCTCTCAACATTCCCCTACCACCCAAACCAAACCCCCGAAACGGAAACACCACGTCCTTATCCAAGACACAAAAACCCACCAGAAACCAAATCCTAACGCCCATAAAAAAATCAAAAAGGCACCCAGAACGTCCCCATCTCACCACAACCCCGCACACCCCCCACACCGCCATCGACACGCCGTTGGGGAAAATCGGCCTGCTCATCTGCTGGGACCTCGCCTTCCCAGAAGCCTTCCGCGAGCTCGTCGCCCACGGCGCCAAGATCATCATCGTGCCGACGTTCTGGACGCTGAATGATTGCAGCGACGCCGGGCTGGCGCGGAATCCGGCGGCCGAGGCGCTGTTTTTGGATGCTGTGGTTACGGCTAGGGCGTTTGAGGGGACGTGTGGTTAGTTTACTTCCTCTCTTTCGCTTTTGTGTTTTGGTTGCGCGGTGTTGGTGTTGGTGTTGGTGGGGTGGGAGGGGATGAGGAGTTGGGATGAGAAAAGAGAAAGGATGCTGACATATATATATACAGCAATCGTCTTCGCAAACGCAGGCGGCCCCCCGGGAAAAGGCTACGCGGGCCTCTCGCAGGTCACGGCGCCGTTCGTCGGGCCGTTGACGCGGCTCGGGAGCTGCGCCGAGGGGATGGGCGTTGTGGATCTCGATATGCAGATTCTTGAGGACGCCGAGGAGAATTACAAGATTCGGCGGGATTTGGCGAGGCCGGACTGGCATTATGTGTATAGGCATACGAGGGCGAAGGGTGGGGAGAAAGGGTATAGGGACGGGGGGGAGGAGAATGGGAAAGGGGGGCGGGGGGTTGGAGAGGGGAGGGTTAAGGGGAAATTGTGAGGGTGTTTGATCTTTTTTTTATTTTTTTATTTTTGTGGAGTTTCGATTTCAATTTCGTACTCATCTCCTCATGTCTCGCAGTGTTTGGTACAATCTAGCGAACAAGCGTAATCAAAATCTTCCGCAAAGCTTATCGAAGGTGGCTACGACGCGTACCGTAGTACTTTACCCAAAAAGGTCAATTCCTACACTTATCGTAATTCCTCAATATCGCTCGCCTCTCCGTAAAAGGCTGTATGCACAGCCCCTCCTCCAAAATCCCCCCTTCATATCCATACGCCCCTTTCGAATCCCATATTCTTCCTCCCCTAAATCATATACCGATACCCCTTCTGCATCCTCCTCGCCTTCCCCACATCCACGCCCTCCACCTCAGCCGTCTTCTCCAATTTCTTCACCTCCCGCTCACTCAACACAACATCATCCTTCTCTAACAGCTCTAACTCGCGATTCTGCCTCTGCAGATACCACCTCATGCCCACAAAGCACACCAGCGCCAAGACCTCGAGCCCAATGCACACCCCGAGCGCGGGTCGGTAGTGCGGCCCACTCGACGGGAAATACGTGAACGGCGTCCAGATACTCGCCGAGTTCCCGATACTATTTATGAACGCGAGAGCGGCGGCGCGTTTCGCGGGCGGTCGCGGGATGGCGTTGGAGATCCAGGCGTAGATTGTGCCGTTCTGTGCAAAGACGAAGTTCATGAGGAAGAAGGAGAAATAGCGCGGGCCGAAGCTGTCGGTCGTCATGAAGACTATGAACCCCACGATGCTGACGAAGGCCGGGTAGACGAGGAACCAGAACCGGTTGCCCAGGTAGTCGCTCGCGTAGCAGTGCGCGAACGAGTAGAACACCATGAATACGTACGGCGGCGCGACGAGGAGGAGAGAGATGGTCTTTGAGTAGCCTAGCGTTTTTGTCAAGGTGGGGAAGAAGTTTTGGAAGCCGGCGGCGCCGGTTATGCCCATGTAGGCGAGGGCTAGCATGTAGGTTTTTGGGTCCAGGAAGGCGAGTTTCATGCCCCGGATTTGAGACATGCCGCCTGCTTCGTCGAGGTCGGCTTCGGCGGCGTCGATGGCGAGGCGTCGGTTTGCGACGCGGCGTTCGGGTTCGGAGAGGGCGGTCCAGTTGTCGGGGAAGTCGGGGAGGATTAGGACCACGGCGATGCCGACGGCGATTGTGATGACGCCTTCGATGATGTAGCTGTGTAGTGGATTAGTTGATGTGTTTAAAGAGATTTCGATACGGTGAAAGTAGACGTCAAAGGCCTGTGATGTTTATGCCATGAAATTATCACTGGATTTTTGCCAATACTGGTGGCACTGGAGGGAACTTACAGCCACTGCCATGCAGACATTCCGCGCTCACCCGCTAACCCATCGAGGATACCAGCAGCGATGAGATTGCCGAAGGCGCCCGAGACGAGAGAACCAGAGTAGAAGATGGCATTGCGCTTGGCCAGCTCCTCTTTAGTATACCATTTCGACAAGTAGAACAAGACACCGGCAAAGAATGGCGCCTCGACAATACCCAAGATGAAGCGACACGCGACGATACCGCCGTAACTTTTGACCTGCGACGTCACAGCGGACACCAGTCCCCACGCGATAGTAAAGCCGCCAAGGTACCACGACGGCCGTCCAACATAGCTGAGCAGGATATTGGACGGAACCTGCATGAGGATATAACCGACGAAAAGGATGGAAAGGCCAACCTGGTATTGGTCCCCAGTTAATCCTAAATCTTCCTCGAGGCCTTGGAGTCGTGCGGCGGCATAGTTGTTCCTGCAAGAAACGGTAAGCAATGCCCAGAAAGCTTGACAGCGGGAGATCCTTCGGTAGCGAAGGTACGCACCTGTCGATGTAATTCATCAAGTACACCAAGATGACCATAGGCATGATACGGATATCGATCCTTTTCCGCAACTTCTTCGCAATTACCAGCTCATCTTCGGTCAATTGCTCATGGTGTTGAACGTGTTCTTTACTCTCCACCCCTACCTTCTCGGGATCCCCCAAGATCTCATTGTCGCGTAGTATTCCGTCCGTCATTGCGTGGAATCGAAGTAATGAAAGGCCGCAAAAAGCAAAGACTGAATAACCGGACGTGCGATGGGGTTAAGGAAGGAATGCCTAGGGATATATGAACCTCGGGAGATGGTATCTGGGGTACTGAAATAATGACGAGGGGGCGCGGACCGAACCCCTCCATATTAACCCACAGTCCCACAGCAACGGTACATGTGAGTGAAACCTGACACAGAAAAAGACGAAATGGTACCCGTCTCGGCACTTGATTGGACCGTCGCTCCATATCCCCGCGTTGCGGCAGAAAGCGGCGTTAGATCTGCATGCGAAGCCGCTTGAGCTTGACCAAAGCGTTGCAACGCTAAGCATGCGAGGGTGAATAATCAGGCAGGAAGTTGAAGCGCAAAACTACCGTGTGATGTGGATTCAGGCGTGCCAGGACAGCATGGATGGTGAATGTGGGCTGCAGGATAAGAATAGATTGGTATACAAAACAGAAACTACAACACAACATTGCGTAAAGTGATATCTCGAATCAACCAACAACGCCATTATCTAAAACATTTTGCGCATCGGCCGTAACATAAAGGATGATTGTTCACCGCCCCGGATTATAAGCTGTATATTGCGGTGGTTGGGCGTAGTTGCGATCCATCCTCGCAAAGTCTTGCGGGTTGTACGTATATTTTTCAGGGCGCTCGCTTCCTCGTCGCCGCCGGTCGTCGTGCTCTTCGCGCGTCTCGTCTTCGATGGTGGGAAGTTCGGCTGAGAAACCCTTCTGCTCCAAGCCGGGCGATCGGATTCCATCTGAAGCGTATGAGCTGGGACGCGAGCTGACGGAGCTTTGGTAGTCGTTGGAGGTCTGTGACCACCTGCTATCTGACATGTTGGGCGAGTGCCCGGATGCTTCGGAGGCGGCGGAATAACGGTTATCGTGTGGCCCCAGGTGGCTCTGCGATGGTTGAGGATGGTAAAAATCGCCTGGCAACTCCATCACAACATTGTTCTGGCCGTCGGCATGCTTTGGCGGCATGTATTGCTGGCGCTGTGCTGCAGGCTGCGCGAACGTCGTCCCTCGTGGAGACGTAGGCATGTTGTACGGAAGTCTTGGGGATGCAAGCGGCGAGTGCACATTCGCTTTTGAAGATCTGTCGGCTGGATTGACCGTCTTGAGTTTGCCGTTCTCCATCATGGCCGATAGCGCACCGGCATCGAGCAGCTCTGCCTTCTTAATCAGGCGCTCAACCAGCACCTTCGACGCGGCCTTCATCTCCTTCTTCACAAAGTTGACCATGGTGACGTTGCATTTGATTTCAATGTCTTCGCGTAGATAGAGCCCCTCCGCCGGGGCCCCAATGCCTAGTTCGCGCGCCACAGGCGGTTCTCCGAGCTGGTTCCCGCATATCTGCCACTTATTCCTCATGTCCACACCAGCCGGAGCATATGTATGCGTCTGCAGACCCCATGGCATGTCGTGGAAGCAGCCGTTGAACTTGATGTTGCCCGACCCAAGCTTCCCGATGCCCGGGACGTACTGGATGCGCTGGCTGATCTCATACCAAGTCGCATAGTACTCGTCTGCTGGTGCGTCGCGCGGTGCTTTGATGGGTTGGAAGCTCAGAACCAACGGGTTCAGCTCGATGATTTCGCCATGGCTGTGGAGGATGTCAATCGCAAGCTGGCGCGGGATGAAGCTCGGAATCGGCGTTACGTTCGTGTAGGTTGCTTTCTTGCGCATCACCATATTGGCAGTGTATAATGGGTCTGTTCTTGGTGGGAGAGTGTCGAGCTGCGCGCGGAGGAGGGGGATAAGCAGTAATATGTTGCTTACTGCCTTGCTGCGCGGCCGCGTCCCTGGAGTCTTGGGAGCTGGTGGTTTTGCCTAGATCGACGCCTTCTTCCAATACGGCCTAGCCGACGTCATGGGCAGCGGAGGGGCGATGATGTCAGCTTCTTCCGGAGGGCGGAGCGATTCGTGTGGCTTTGAGATGAGCACGACGGCAATTATCCTCGCCGAGAAGGTCGCAAGAGGTGTTGAATAGTGTGCGATGGTCTCGAAGAACTATCAGTTGTTCGAGAAGATGTCCCTCGTCCCTCACTCTTGAACCGCTATTTTTAGTAGTCAGCCCCCAAGCCATTCAGCACACCACGCTGTCGTATATTCACCCCCTCTGCGGTAGGAGACTCTGGGTAGCGTTTTAGTGCGTGCTGACGTGCCGGTCTTCAGCTTCCATCTGGTCGAGTCCAAGGCGCTGACGGCGGCGACATGTACCGGATGCCCCCCATCCCGTCCCGCATCTTTCGGGCTGAGCAGCGCTGACTGCCTAGAAGCATGGCAAGGTCACCGTTGATGGACGGGCAGTCCGACCTGGCGCCTTAGCTGGTGTTTGCACTCAGGCACCTCATCTCAGAAGGGATTGTTTTGTGACCCATCACCGTGGATCTGGGGAAGAAATCGGCGTGGCGGCACGTTTCGCGTTCCACCCTGGGAGGATCCACAGTTTTGGTCATAACAGGCACGGAAGAAAGTCATGCAGTCCAGAAACATTCGTACCACCAACACTTTGTCTTTTAATGAGACAATTCCTCGTGTTTGCGTCCTGAATCTATGGTACACTCGCCGCAAGAAGACGATCGCGGCATGTAAGAAACCCGTACAACTTGACTTTTTTGGGCCAAGTACTACGCGCTGTATCTACCTTGGACAACTTTTGTAAAAGATTTTGCAAGGCTAAGTCAAGACGTTGTTGCGTCAAGTTCACTGTCAAACGTCTGGCACCCGCCCAACATGAATATTCAGGTCGACCCGCCTCGAGCCAGTACCATGGGCGAGCTTTCTACTCAGTTGCGTCATGAGGCAGGCACGGCGCACACATACATGGAACTGGTTTACCGTTCTAACCCATAACACTGAACACGTACACGACACAATCGACCAAACATCAAAAATCATCATGAACACCACGCCAATTGAGCACTACCGCTGCATCGGCCGAGGAAACTGCGGCAGCGTATGGGCGCTCGACGGGGACCAAGAAGACGTCTACAAACGCGAAGACGGCGCCCAAGGCCGCTCGATCCTGAACGACCAGACCATGCACCGCCGAGTCCTCTCAAGCGCTCCACCCATCCGAGTCCCTCGTTCCTTCTCGATAATCGAGGCCAGCGACAGTGAATGGTGGGCCGGTGCTAACGGTCTCGCTCGTTTCCCCAACGCCATGTCTCCCTGCCGAACATATCACATGCAGCGCATACCCGCGATGCCGGAAGCCGTACGGCGGAAGTTAATCGACGAATACTGCCCCAAAAGCCTCCAAGCGTTCGTTACCACAAACCGAGACGATGAAGACTGCCTCATCCGGTTGTACCTTGGCCGAAGACGAGCATTGCGTCAGGCTGCACGCTTCCAGTTCTTCTCTCTTCGGAACTTTCCTCTACACGTCAACCAGATGGAGGACTTGGGCATGGATACGCACGCTTTGGCTCGTGTATTGGCGGATTGCTTGGCTCATTGTCACTGGAAAGCGCGGGTCGATGCGAATGATGTTGAATTCGTGCTCGCCCCGGCAACAGTGAGGGAAGACGATCGCGCAGAGCTGCCGCTCGTCCAAGCGTTTGGCGGCGAGTATGCGGTCTGGATGCTCGACTACGATTGCTGTCGAGAGATGAGCATGGATGAAGAGGGTGTGGATCAGGCAGTGCGTGCGTTCTATAGGAACGACCCGTATTATCCTCGGCCTTTTGCGTACGGATATACGGATGTAGATGGTTTGCTTTGGCAGACTTTTCGCACGCGATTCCTCGAATGTAGTCGGAGGATCTTTGGGCAGAGCGATGGAAGCAGGATGGGGTTTGCGGCCCTTTTCATAGAGAAGATTGAGGGAGAGGGTCGGCGTAGGAGCGAGAGGGCGAGCGCGAGTGAAGTGGGCTTCGGGTGAGAGTGAGAAAGTTGGCGGTAGCGGCTCTGCGTGGAGCTCAGTGTTGGAGTTCTGTCATTACTTTGCGGGTTGTAGTGCCGGGTTCTTTTCTTTATTAATACTACAACGTGGACATTGGAGAAGGAGTTCAGTGTATAGGAGTATCAACTGTGAGTTGTATTTTCTTTGCTCAGTACCTGGACTTCCAAAAGTTAACGATACTCTTGTTGATTTCCGTGTCGCCACCCAAGGTAACGAAGGCCGAGAAGAATGAACGGTTGTGGTAAGGGGGAGGGAGAGAATAAATTGTTGGTCTACGGCGGAGGTCCAGACTTGGTACATATGTAGCTCTGTTAGACATTTGAATACCCGCTATATGTAATCTTGTGAACATTCGGCACGTTACAGTGCCAGCGTCTATATGACCCAGAAGTCAATCTCCTCGAACGTGCTGTCGCCTCTCTTTCCCGCTGGAAGTGGATACAAGGCTCGCTTTAGAGTGCCATCCAACTCGATGAGCCTCACGCATAAGCGTCCACGCCTAACGCAAATATCACACGCCCTCTTCGTATCTCCCTGCGCCAGGATAAATGTCCCACTTGTCGCCCTGTTGACGCACATCGTTGTGCCGGCAAACCTCCTCCAATCCTTCACCATCTGATCACAAGAGGTCGTTTTAGACTCGTCTCCTTGGTAGGCTGTAGCAAACCTGTACTTAATCTCGCGGATAGTGCGTTGTGGAAGACTTCCCAAGCTCACCCAGGTCCCGCCGCCAACCTTGTCGGGCTTCCATAGAACCATGTGGAGATCCAGGATACCATCAAAACGGATGTTGTGGTATGTTTGACGTTGTTGTTGATCTTGTTCTTCGTTCCCCAAGTCGATCACCTCAGCTAATTCGCTCTCCAACTTCACGGGCACTGGGCCATCCGTGTCGACTACGGCTTCATCCTCACCATCCGTAGACGTCGCGTTGGCAACATGGCTTGCCGGCCGCCTTCCCAAGTCTCTCCGCTTTGATGGTGCTGCGCTGGCTAAATCTTCACCTCGTTTCTTCGAGTGTCGTGGACTCGCGTCCTCATTGTCGTTTGCCTCCGATCCCGCGTTCTCCGCGTCTAGATTATCCGATCAGTCCCGAATAGACATGTTCAACGCACAATGACTTACCCTTGGATACGCGTTCCACCCTCTGATCAGCGTCACCAGCTCCATTAGCAGGCCGTGTTTTCTGCTCTTCAGCGGCGAGGTCGAACACCAATGCAGCTACCTTCTCTTGGCTCTCGCGGCTTAGGCCGCTCGTGAAGGTGTCGAGTGTGATCTTGACGAGCTCCCCGTTGCTAAAAGTGTCGAAGACTCGATTCCGGGCGTCAGTGAGAGCTGCATCGCCAGACAGTGCGAGGAGCACTTTCTGGTAGCCGTAGGTCGCGTTGGCCATGATGGTGGTGCGGAAAGACGGTGAGGGGAGAATTTGAAAGTGATGAGAGGTGTGTGGAAGTGCAAAGACGTATGTGGAAAAGCGGGCGGTGTTGTGGCTGGGGTTGATAGAGGGAAGGAGCACTGTGCACGCGATTAAAACAATTCGCCGCACACCAAAAATCTTCAGCTCATATTTACCTACACCCAACGAAGCCCTTTTAACCTCTTCTTGCTACTATGTAAAAGAGCAGGCCTAGCTTTACAATTTTATGTTTTGTTAAAGTTAAAGGAGAGTAATTAACGTGTTAGTTATTGTAGGTAGTCTTTGGTGAGAGACTATTATGTGTGCGGGAATTCTTTCAATCGCGTGTGTGGTGATGAACGCCACCATCACCGTCGCCCATCAGTCTCACATAGATCGACCCCCTCAATTGAGCACACATGAATCTAAGCAAAGGCCTTGGGCGTATCAAGATACACTAATCTCCTGATTCCCAATTTTAACCTCACATCTGTACGAACTTCAATGCTTTATGGCACAGGACAGTCTACAACCCATGGACCAGTGGACTCAAATGTTTAACGAGGTAAATAGTTTATGAAAATACCAACGCTATTTACATGGTATCCGAACTTAAAACTATGCCTTCCAGAGGCTCTACTTGGGAATATGTTTCTCATACATTCATACCAGACACAGTTTACGAGTCTCCGTTCACTGCACAAACTCATTCCTTTTCGAAACCAACACAGTCGTGGAAATGTTAGTCCTCCATTTAAATACGAAGGAGGCGATCTTGCGGACTCGCGACGTGCGTCTAGGCTTATTCATTTTTTATATAAATCTCATAACAACATATTGTCCAAGCATCCAGCTTTTTAGATCGTTGAACTAAAACTTGAAGTTTTAACCTTCTCTCTTCTACATCTCAAGGGAAAGACCTTCCCGATCTTCTCCCATATGACTTTCATGTTGAGATTTTCATAAGCATCCAGACTCGAAGCAGCCAAAATCTTGCTTTCTTCCACAGGCCACCGCAGCCATTTCAGCATATGCGTTCCGATTTTGGAAAGATCGGAACCAAACGCTCATTGCAAATAATCAGAGTGGGTTTTGGAACGCCATGTTCGTCCTTCACATTGCTCACGGCTCTTCGGACTGAATAATCTTCCTTTTCAACATGGATATGAGCTTGGAATGATACCGCGGACATGTTCGGGTATTGTAATACTTTTGAGAAGCTATTACTGGAAGTTTTGAACATTTAGAGAGTTGGAAGAAGGGAGGGAAAGTCGTGTACAACATATTGAAATCGATTTTTTTGCCTCCAATTTTTTACCCAGAATCGCCCCAACGGGCCATGAGCTCGGGGAATACGGATTTTGACACCATTTACCCAACTGTAACATTTTTCAAGTCTGATATTTTCATTTTAAATCGAGAGGGAGATTTCCGCTAGCGCGGGAAAATATAGGATAGCGTTGAAGGATTTCGATCACTCGTGGTAACATATAAATACTCATCTGGAAGGACGCAGCACTCTATTCCAGAGGACTCTATCCATTTTGGAATCCCTGAATTTCCTCTTCGCAGCAGGTGAAAACATTCAAGTAGTTCTTTGCGGGTTTCAGAGAAAAGCCGATCCACGAAACACATCGTGTGCCTTGATTGGAGTTTTTTCCATGCCCACGATACTCATACCGTGGATTGCACCCAGATTCCGTTCAATCATAGAATCTCTCGAATCCTATGTTGGAGAAGGCTGGGGAACATAGAGTCGGACATATGTCATTTGGTTTGGACAACAGTGCAGAGATACAGCATTTGAGAACTCCTCTTCGTACTTTAGTGCTGCCATGGCATCTTGTAAAAGATGTTTTTGGAGCTCGAGAAACTCTGTGTGTGTGTGTGTGTGTAGTGAGAAAGAGGGCTAGAGAGGACAGTTTATATATATACTTGTTGCGGCAGAGAGATGCGCTAAGCTGAACAAAACGTAGTGTACATAGAACGTGGCGATGATTATATTAACGATAGTGGTAGGAATCATTATCAGCAATTAAACCCAAACTCATAATCATAATGCGACAGTTGTCCAAACCAAACAAGCACAAAATCCCCCCACCCGAAAACAAAACCCCCCCAAAAAGAAAAACAAAGGAAATTTCAGTCAACCGATATTAAGTCTCCCATCTATAACCACCATACAAAAACCCGCCTTAGTCTAGGCGCCAACGCTACTTTAAAAACTATAAAGGAATGTATTAACTAATCATCACATCACCTCCCTACTCCAGCATCCTCTCCAGCAACCTCTCGCCCTCGTCAAAGCTCCACCGCGACGGCACCTCGTAACTGAACCTCTCAAATTCTCTGTTGGCTGCCTCGATATCTGTCCTCGTAACTTCTCTCGACGCATCGTCCGCGAGACTATTTCGTTTCTCCGTTGCTTCATGTCTCGGATACTCATTGCGGCTTCCTTCGTTTTCCCTTTGCTCGGGGTGGGGAGACTGGTCGGCGCTGTAATCGTATTTCTTGGGCAGATCGGGGGAGGGAGACGTTGCTGGATTGGAAAGAGGCGTATAAGTGTGTTTCTTGGGGAGGTTGGAGGAAGAAGAAGACGGCGGTCGATTGGAAAGGGGAGATTTTGGTGTGGGAGGCATATAGGTAGAGGAAGATTTTTTGGGCATGTCTATGGAGGCTCTGCAGGAGAAACTGGGTGGGTAATGGTAGGTTTGAGTGGGAATGTTGGGGCTATCGTCTACGCTCGGACTGTAGTCGTGTTTAGATTTCAGGGAGCGACTATACCGCGAGGTAGTGGAGCTGTACAGTGGTGGGAGGTTCGATATCTCGCTATTCGCTTCAAGCTGGCGGGCCGCTTGCTCAAGGGCGTCGCTTCGCTCAAGTTCCGGTGTTGATGATATGGATAGTTTACTCTTTGAAAAGCGCGGGGATGACACACTGCCTCGATTGCGGTGCTCCAGTTTCGGTATCTGGCCCGTTGGTATCTGCGACTCGCGAAGCGGCCAGTCAGAGTTGGGTAGCGGGGGCGCATCCTGTATCATTGAGTTCTGCGAGTAGTTGGCGGTGGCTACGCTGTGCATAGAATTAGGTCGAGACACGCGCTTGACTTTCCAATGGCCGCTCTTGCGATCAACCTCCAGGACCGTGGATGGGTAGCGCAGAGAATCGGCAAGAGTCTGCGAATCATCGAAGAGAGAGCCTTCGTACTCCTGGAGCGTCTCGGTGGAATGATTGGAGTGGATGCTGTTTTTGGAGCGGCGCTTAAGTTCCTTCTCGCTGCCGGCAATGTTCACTTTGAACTTGCTCTGGCGCTTGGCTTGGTAGTCGCCTGGGCCCTTGCAGCCGTCGGGGACATGGAAGCGCAGGTCGATACGAACTACGGCATAGGCCATCGCGACGAGAATCTCGGTAGTGAAGTTGAAGGTGTAGAAGCAGGCTTTGGAGTAGTACCATGGTGTGTCGTTTGGTCGGCCTTGGGCGTTGCGAAGGGATGTTGCTGGGAGCCATGCGATGACAACGCGGAATATCTGGCCGACGGCGAGGATTGCTGCTGCTATCAACAGGATAGCGATGTTATTTTTCATTCGACCAGCACCAAATTTGTCTACATGACTCCGAGGAACAATGAGTGAGAGAGTGACCGCCACTATTGGCGCAATAGTGAAGACGGCGAAATATGTTTGACCAGTAAGCTGGAGATTGCGGTCGATACGAAGGGTGTTTGCGTCCAAAGTAAAACACTGCTGGATGGCACCGACGATGAGCAGGAACAGACAGAGAATCATACACACAACTGCGCCCCGGTGAAGCACTCGATACGGTTTCGACCAGCCAAAGCGTGGATGTTGTGCGCGAACGATACGTTGCGCGAAGAACCAGTTACAGATGTAGAGGATGATTGTGCCCACATATACAAAGACCTGGGCGGCGATTCCAAGACTAACGTTTCGTGGGTAGCATGCCCATGCTATCCTGAGGGACATTGTCACTATGCGGATCGCGCAGAAACCTGTTACCTTGTCAGCAATCAATTGAAAAGCCCGGGAATGGAAGTAATTCGACACGTACCAAATAAGGCTCCACTGAAGTTGAACTTGTGCCCGCGTTGCTTGTTCGTTATGAAAATCTTCTGATGTGTCGCCGCGAAAACCACATAGAGGAAGAGGAACACAGCCGTCGGCGGTATATCGGGTATCACCGCGGGAAGGCCGCCTAAGCTCGAATTTCGTGGTGTATATGGAGGACCACGCTGCGGTGGGCCCTTGAACCTGTCAGTATTTAACCCTTCAGCGACAGTGACAACACTTACTGCCTGACCTCCACCCGGTGCAGAAGACATGTTGGATAGTCTTTACGCCCCTATTTAATCCCCAGGTTGAAGAAACAGAGAAGAGTTTACCATTACCAGCGAAGTTACGATGTAAGAGGCTCCACGACTTCTATAAACTGGAGTGGGGCAGGGACATTGTTCCTTGAAAGCTCAGAAAGGGCTGAGGAGGATCATATGGATAACAGAGACTGACACCTGGGCAGGACGCCCTTGAAACTGTTCTAAGAAGCTAATAATAGGCGGAGGGCGTGATCAGCTAGATGCGTACCGGAGGTAGCAAATACTGGTCCTCATTCCGATTGGGTTGCACGGATAACGCCTTGCTAGATTGGGGGGCCGTCTGAACTTTGTAATTGTGGCGAGGTTCTACTACGAGTAGCCGACGGCGGCGTTTTAGTAACCGACGGCCGTTGTCTAACTTTGTCAAGTACTGTGCAGAGAATCTCCCGACATCAAAATCGATCTTCAAGCAATATTCTCGTTTCTCCGAACCCTTTTCGTTTGGAAGCAGTTTTGACAATTCGTCAAAAGGTATGGGTCAAACAGAGGGGTGAGGCGGTGCGTGCGAGACACAAGTGTTGACACGTTCGTGCCTCAAGGTCGGCTCTCCTCACAAGAAGCCGACGGGTCCGCCAGGTGCCGCATCATCACCAGTAACAAGTGGACTGGAGGGTTCAGCAATAGTCAGGCAGATGCACGGCGTCAGTAGGCCACAGATGACGTTGTTGATCGGAGGGGTCTCGAGGATGAGCCGATGCTCGCTTGTCTACCCAAATTGGGGCATCGTGGTGAATTGCCAACCCTGCGCCATCGCAAAGCGTGTTGGATCGTAAAAGGAATACTTGAAAGCGGTGCAATTATTTTGTATTTAAGGGAGAGTTTCTTTCATCTACTCGTTCTGAATTAGTGGAGCTGCCTGGATTCTGCATAGCTTTTCCGTCGATACAGGTCTTTCACCACGGAAGGCCGACATTCTTGTACGGTTTGGGGTGTATCTTTGTACCCCAGAGGTCCTCGAGATGCATCTGCCAAGCATTTCACGAATACCGATTAATCGAGAATTGTATGTCCGCGCTCGTTCTGTGTTGTAGAAGATGCGCTTGGTAATCCGCATCGGTGCACGGCATTGGGGAGGCTTCCATGCTTGTAGCTTGAGAACCTAAAACCTTTCTGCACTGCCACTGCACCGAGCGAGGCGTTGGACTGCATTCAACGGAGACAATCTGCCGCCGCTTCGCCGGCCAAAGAGCTTCTTCCGTGGCGCTGACCCTGGGTACGAAGAAATATACCTCAAGGCTCATTGAGAGCGTCAATTCCGTAACACGTGGAAAACTAGGTGCATCGACTAATGGGTTCCGACTGGTTGCCCATTATTGATATAACAGCACAGACGCGCCCTGTACCATTCGAGTAAACCTGGAGATATGGTTAGCTAAAGACGCAATCAATTTTCGAGCTGTTATTTAGGCTGCACTGTTAGAGTGCCAGCCTCCAGCTCGCCTCCTCGATTTGGAACTTTTGAACCTCCCAACGCACCTGATGGTCCCTCCGCTAGCCTTCAAGTCATCATTGATGTCTCAGGAGAGATACAGCCACGTGACAGCCCACTGCAATTCTCAGTATCGGTATCGGGCGAAATCCTGTCCCGTTAATCAAGAACCACGGTAGCAAGCCTTCAAAATGAGGACATTATTGTTGTTGGATCCTAGATCGGCCTGGAGAATTCTCCGTGATATGGTAATGCTCGCCCTTCGGCCTGAGAAGACATGCAGTGAATACAGAGCTGAAAATCGACACGTGATGAATTTGGGTAGTGGAAGTATCTAACGATTTTCGAAGCACTGCTATCAAATAGAAGTACCAGGATTTGATGGATCTGAAATGCTGAGAGACGAGAAGTAGGGTTTATGCACGGACCACATATTTTACTGCAGCTCCCACCTATTTCACGGTCTCCGTTCCACAGCTTCTCTCCCCCACCTTTCGCAACTATGCAAGCTTCCGTCTTCGGCTCCTCAGAAGCAGCTGGAACTTTCGATCACAACCAAGGAGAACGTCATAAACGCTCACGATCCAAATCTCCACACCGCGAGCGAAGCCACAAGCATCGACACCATCACTCTCGCCGCTCGCGCTCTCCCCGCCGTGATGACGACAGACACCACCGTCGCAAGCGACATCGCTCACGCTCTCCTCAATCGCGGGCTGTAGTCCTCCCATACAAGGCGAAAGAACTCTCCAAACGGGACTATGAGGAGTACAGAGCACTGTTCCACTCGTACCTCGAGATTCAGAAGCAGATCAACCTCGACGAACTCGACGAGCGAGAAGCAAAGGGCCGGTGGAAGAGTTTTATAGGGCGCTGGTACGTCATCGAATAAAGCTAGTATATGGATATAGATTTGCTAACAGGGTGAGGAATCGTGGAGACCTAGCACGCAGTTGGTACGATCCTTCTATGCTGCAGAAAGCAAAAGAAACTGTCCAGCCTGTCCAACATAAACCTGCCGAGCCGAGACAACGCGCGTCCCCCGAGTACGGTACGCGAGATGACCCCGAACCCCAGAGTGACCCTCAGAGCGACGACGACTTCGGACCAGCACCTCCACCGGGAACCTTACGCCGCCCAGGACATGGTCCAACAATACCTCGCATCGATGACTTGGCGGTGAGAAACGAGCTTCGTGAGGAAGATCTTACCCGCGAGCGATCTAACTACGTCGACGATATTCGCTACGAGAGGAAACAGGATCGCAAGGCACAGAAGGAGCGCTTGGATGAGCTTGTACCGCGCGCAGACCCTAGTTCACGAGAGCGGCAGCTGGAGAAGAAACGGGAAACGACCAGCACGTTGAAGGACTTCCGTGATGCCAAGGAGGGCGGGGATGTCGAGATGGGCGAGGCGGACTTGATGGGCGACGATGGGATCGAAGGGCACAAGAAGCGCAAGGCCGAGATGGAGAGAAAGAAGAGCGAGAGGGAGATTCGACGGGAGGAAATCATGCGCGCCAGGGCAGCAGAGAGGGAGGAGAAGATGGCAGAGCGTAGGGCGAAGGAAGCCAAGACGATGGAGTATCTGAAAGCCATCGCCAAAGAGCGCTTTGGATAAAGCTCTGTCAAGGATAGCTAGCTTGAGGAGGTATTATTACAAACAGTATGGCCTTGGTGGGCAAGGCAGATCCCAGAAATTCTAGCTCACTACCCACATGAATGCCACATTTCCCAAACGCCGTGATATGCCCTTTGAACTCTACTCGTGAACGCCTAATGACAGTTGCCTTACCTTGTGTCTACTCGTCGCCGAGGATGGAATTCGCCAGTGGACCAAAGAAAGGAACCTCGAATCTGTCAAGAGTCTCCGCTATATCATAAATTAGCCCAAGCCTCACCACACAAGAAATCGCCTTACCATCCCGATACGCGCGCATAGTAAGATACCCAATCAGCGCCAAATCGCCCACAAACAAGAACCACGATATTATGCTCGACCACGAGAAAATGACATGCACGACAAAGATGAAGGCAAACAGCAGACTCGACTGCCACGCATGGAACCTATCCCTCATTAGCCTTGTCCTTCCCTTCTCCCTCCCTCGACCTGCACCGCTGTCTCCCAACATACCGCACATAGTCACTCCGATGCTCAAACATCAACAACAGCACCGGCCCCGCAGGCGGCAGCGCCAAATACGCCAAACACGCTTCATAGTCCATCCTCAGTCCCAACCGCGTCTCAAACATATCCACATCCTCTCTCGGGCCGCCGAAGCCGCCGGGCGCATTCCACGCTACGCGCTCCTCGTCGTCATCGCGGGTTGGGTGGGTGAAGTAGTCGCGCTGTTGGTAGGAGGCGGAGGCGGGCGAGGTCACGGAGGCGGTGCCGATGTTGCGCGTGCTGCGGTCGCGGTCGCGGTCGAGAGAGGGGCGTGGGGAGGTGAGGATGGGTGGGGAGAGGGCGCGGGTGGTTTCGGGGATGTCTTGGTAGGGGGCGAAGTTTGCCATTTCTGTGGGGGAGCGTGGGCGTCTTGTTTCGTCGTGGGATGGTGTGGTGTGAAAGAGATGGGGGTGTCGCGGTTGAGGATTCGTAACTGGTACCTCGCAGTTGAAAGGAGCTGGAGCTGTAGGGCTGATGACGCATTTGCAGTTTGCAGGGGCATCTCGGCTAACGTTTCACACATCATCGTTTGCATTTCCGACGCCGAGAAGAAGAAGAATCGGCGAGGGGCGATTTATCCTCGGAGTGACGTCCCGCCATTCTTACTGTACGGTAGTTGAAAAACTTCGATTTCCTGGTCACAAGCAGGTCAAGGACTGGCCGGGCCGAGACCGGAGTCTTGAATGCATTCGCGGCTATTGGGCGTGAGTGGTACCACGTTCACCTGAGCCCAGGCACGCCAGCCTGAATTCACAGACTTTGCATGTTCAACTTTGCCCTTTTCTTCTTTCGATCCCCTCGTTCAGCGGCACTTAAAGTGTCACAAACTTCTACGACGCCCGGAAAGATTAGAAGCTTAAAATGTGCATCGCCATCGTATCGACAGAACACCCTCAGTACCCCTTCATATTACTCAACAACAGAGATGTAATCGTACCGCTCACTATAAATCCTTCACTTCTTAACAATGAATGCAGGAATACCTCCACCGCCCGACGCAGGAAGCAACATGGTGGCCCGCGCCCGACGACCAAGTCCTCGGAGGCTACGACCTCCACCGCCCAGTCCACGGAACATGGCTCGGAATAACGCGCCAAGGAAGAATAGCAGTCCTAACCAACTACCGCGAAGAAGACGAATCCATCATCATCGGCGCCCGAAGTAGAGGACTCATCCCCAACGCATGGCTCAAATCCGACCCTAAAGAAAACGAAACCGCAGACGCGTTCGCGCACCGGATGCTAGAAAAAGAAGGCGTAAAAGGCGTCGGCGGGTTCAGCTTACTCTACGGCCTCGTCCAGGATGTCGTCAAGGGGGGAACGAAAGGTCTTGGAATCGTGTCGAACCGGACTCCAGACGTCAAAGGCGTTATTCATATCGCCGGCAAACCCGGGGAAACGCATGCCCTCAGCAACGCGGCCTACGGCGACCGCTCCTGGCCTAAAGTCGTCAACGGCGAAAAATGGACCAAGGAAGCCATCGACACAAGCGTCGGACTGGGCGAGACGCGCGAACAGCTGGTTAATCGGTTACTGGACCTCTTGCACACCGATACCATGCCCAGGCAGAAGGAGAACGAGGAGTGGGATATGTATCTCAATCAGCTGCGGCACAGCATCTTTATTCCGTCGATTGGAAGTGATCATCTGGAGGAGCATAAGATGCCCGCGCATGAGATTGGGGATGTTGTTAAGAAGAAGGCGGCGAGTGCGACGGACGGCGTGTATGGCACGCAGAAGCAGATTGTGATTTTGGTGGATCGGGAGGGAGGGGTGTTTTATTTGGAGAGGACGCTGTATGATAGGGATGCGAAGCCCATTCAGGTGGGGGAGGGGGATAGGAGTTTTGAGTATCGGATCGAGGGGTGGTAGGGAAGCAGTTAGTTTATATTTTTATAATGTGACTCGTTTCAATATCCTCGAGTCAGATATAAGAAAAATGTCGGTGGAGTTTGAACAGCATTAAATGATAGCTGGATCGCGGCTCGTTCCAGGCTTTACTCTTGCCCATGCCCCAGCTTCTGAATCAGAACTTTTTTAGTCCGAGCTAAATCGACTGCTAAGTTGAATTTAAGTAGTCACTACTAGGAACTGAATCCTAGAATAGCTACAGTACCATAATAAATTGTTGGACAGATGAGCACCGAGAGCATGGAGAGAAAAGGTGAATTGTGTGTGGAGCGAAGGTGCTCAGGAGACGAAACTATATAGGCGAGGATCTGACGCTTGACCAGATGAGGCTGGTGAACAGTGATGAACAGTTCAGTACAGTTCGGTACTGTATATCCAACATAGATTTAAGTTAAATCAGATTAATTCTAGAAAAGGAGTACCTTTTAAAAGGGTTTAAAAGTGTAGGTTATCGTAGAAGGGAGGCATATATATATGTAGCTATCTTAGCTTAGCGAAAGTAAGGTGACGTCGTTTTCGTTCTAGTTTGGCAAACATTCGACCGCCGCGACTCCCTTTTATTTGGAGAGGACGCTGTATGATAGGAATGCGAAGTCGATTGAGGTCGGGGAGGGGGATAGGAAGTTTGAGTATCGGATTGAGGGGACTCTTATTTAATCATTTTGTCGCATGTGCCGGACGCGTACAAGAAACAGAAAACGAGGAATGCAAGCGGAAAAAAGGGGTGAGGTTACCATGACAATTATTTATCGTATTAAAATCGTACCCTTATGGACTTCCGGTCCCTTGAAAGTTATGCTTTGCGCGTTTGCCCTTTCTTTCGTTATATTCCTCAAGACCTCGTTTTTTCCGCTCTTCCGAGTGTGAAGCTTTGAACCTCTCCGCTACCGCTAATGCTGCTCTTCTGTGAATCTCCTTGAATGCCGATATCGCGCTTTCATTGATGGTACCATTATGCACCCTGGCGAAGTGCCGTAAATGCTCCTCTGGCGAGAAAATGGCATAGCCAGGATAATGTTCGGTTCCACAACGGCCAATTACGCATCTGACGCAAGGTTCTCCAGGTTGTTCCTCTATACAGATCTTGATTAATAACTTGCCGGACTTTTGCTTAAGTGCAGTTTTGAAATCTGCACCAAAGTTTTTAGCCCAACCTGGCGTGTCGAAGATAATGAGCGTCCCAGAAGTAGCAAAGTCTTTGCCCAAGACGAAGCGTAAGGTGCTCGCATCATTGGCCCAGCCTACACGGCCAAATCTATGCCAGGCTTTCAGATGGCGTATGATGTAATCACGGAAAGTCGTGACACCCCAATCGTGGATTTGGTCCACCAGGTAGAGGAGCTTCCAGGCACTTCGTTCATCCGCGATACGACTGCTCCAAACCCTTTGATATAACTGCTCCGTCAATAGATATTAGTGAAATGGCTCATGACGTGAAACAGGTGTGATGTACATACATAGACGGTGTCGCTCACGCCAGGGTGGCCTGCATGTTCTCGCTTCAAACGCGGGCGCCTATAGCCTACCATGATGTGCCAGTGTGCCCCAAATGAAGTGAGCGCAAAAACTTGAGCACTATGGCTTTCCTCGAACTGGTATTCGCGATCCCTCACCTCGGACTGACCGGGAACGCGAGCGAGAGCATCCATCATATCCAAATATGCTGCTCCAGCAGCGCAAGCTTGATGTCGAGCCTCGCGAGGATCACCATTCCAACCTTTCGCTTCGTACACCGCGAAAGGGAATACCAAGTCTGCCTCACCGCAACGCGGATCCGAGATAAGCCCGCAAGATCGATGCAATGCTAGAGCCTGGAGTCGTTCGGCATCGAGCTCGTAAGACGCAACTGCGTTCTGGTAGTGTTCCGGGCGAAATGTTGCCAGCCCAAATGTCGCATCTGGAATCCTCTTTGCGAATCTGGACTTGCCCGTCAATGTGCATGAAACTGGATGGACGTCCGGAATCTCGGCGTAATATTCACGTTTGTCCCTGATATCTCAACAAAGTAAGCATCGCCTCACATCGGGCCTCAGGACATAGCAAGCACTTACGCAGCAAGAGCTGGGTCGTTTCTCATCTGGCCAAAGACATCAGTCCATGCATCAGCCTCCCAGGCATACTCGGCCTTGTTCCATCGCTCATTGTCCATCACGTGCAGTAGGAAATTCCTAGCTCTTGCTCGACGATGATCTTCAGTAGGGTCATCAAACATACTATCGTCGATCGTCGGTATCCATAAGTCGTGGTCTGCAGTTACCCAATGAGGTGAGTAGTGATGCCGATAATAGACTCCCCGCGCATTCCAGCTCCAATCACGACCAAACCTTTCCATGCTGTAGGGTGGCATGGCTTTCCCAGGTAGGAGGTAGCTGTCGAGAAGGTCAGCATAATTTTCTAGGTACGTGGTGAGCAGCATACATATGGCAATTAACAAAGGTTTGCTCAACCGCGCGTTCAATCTTGTCTTTGCAAGTCTCTAGCATGCGCTCCATGTCCACAAGTTGTTCTACGAACATAACTTGTTCCACCTTCATGCGTCCCCTCCTCTCAGATTTCGGCAATTGGCGCATAGGTTCGAAGAAAGCATCGACGTGTTCCCGGTAACAGATACGATAATTTTCAACATCGGTATCAAGCGGGAATTGAGCATTTGAAAGCGTACAGACCCATTCCTTGATTTCGTTGGGATGTCGTATCCAAGGGCCGTCTAGACGTCGCGGTACATCAAGTTGCCTCTCCTTGATCCCCTCATTCTCGGGGGTGGGTCGCAGTCGGAGGACGGGTGCCGTGGGTGCAGTGTACGTCTTGTCAAGATTGTCAGTCATGTTGTGGCTTGCGTTCAATGGAAAACTTTGTGGAGATGGACGGAACATATTTGAACATGTCAAGTTGCACAGGCAGCAGCTCGACAGGGATATTCAGCTACTGCGCCATGGTGGCTATGATGTTTCATCTGGTACGAACACCTTCTTGATGTGAAGAACGCAACATCTTTAATTTCTTGGCTCATAATCAGCTAAACTCTACAAGCACTGCGCCTTGTCACCCTCGACGGGACAAACAGGGCTACCAGCCACCATGGTAGGATATGGACTCATTCTTTATGCGGCCTCTTTGATTGGCGTACACTCTTTAACATAAAAATCTCTACCAATATTAAGGAACGTCTTCAAATTTTAAGACGAATCGTTGCCAGATCCAGATATTTTAGTCACTCTATTGGCTGTTGCCTGTTGTAGAATCCCTACCGGACAAGGCACAGTATTTGTGTCGGCCCCATTCTAATGCAAGACGCGTCGCGTCAGACGAGGCTGTCACAAGAAGAGAGCGTGCGCAGGGGATCGCGCGAGCCACATGTGGTTCCCAACTGTACCGTAGAGATTGGACTGCTGGGCGCCAGGCATGTCAGAATTGAACCTCTCGCAAGCTATAGGCTATCCGAATACGTGTGTTCAAGTCACTTCCCCGTTCACTTATCGCTTGTTGCGCGACTGCGACTGACTGTTGGTCAGCAAATTCACCACGCTATCGGAAGACGGGCATTTGATTCCAGTCCGCTACGGAAGCTCAGACAGTTAATTCTTGGGAACTTCTGCAATGTCTTCTTTGCTCTTTGGCCAACCTGGCATGCGTACTGCCATGCAATGCGATCTGTTTCTTCCCCGTAGCAATCTATGTGTTTGAGCGTCTTGGCGTCGGCTACAGTGGCTGTGTCTTGCCTTATTTGGTTGTATTAGTCCTATTAAGGGAAATTAGCGCGCTTAGTAGTGTAGCGCGCTTGATAGTACTTTACGTTATTAAGTATCTTAAGCTTACCAGCTTCACTAACGACTTTTGTGCATTATGTCGTAAAGTATTGGTAGCTGAAGTGATTTCCCTCGAGACAATAGATGTCAGCCCTGAAGCATCGCACACCATATTTGGTGGTCTGCTCACAGCACGTACGAATCTTGCGGCAGCCTGGTAGGGAAGTAGTCCGGTTACAGTGGTGACCGAAATCGGTTTCCGGTTCCTATACTTCGGTTATTCTGCGTGCACGGCCGCTGGAAAGGCGCTTTACTAAATAGATAATAGCGCTTTGCAGGGGTGGTACATAAGGCTTGGAAAGTGGCGAAATTATAAGCCGCGCCGCATGTAGCTCTACCTACCTGTTCTCTATACATTTTGAAACATTTACAAGGGTGTGGCCGGTGCGGGTCGGCCGCCCTCCCTGCTAGCACGATCAAGCCGTTCCTCTGCCTTTTGATGAAGCCTAAGCGTGGCAAATCCTCACAGGTCGTTCTATAATTAGCTATCTTGCCACTGAGACGATTCTCAAAGCATCAACGCAGCGAATGGTCAGACTATATATATTTACGCTTATCGCTTTTGAAAATAGAGATCCAACCTTTTACCAATCGTACAATTTGTCCAAACGCAACCCCGGTTTCCTTATCTTTCGTCTTAGAACGGAAACTGAAGCGAGCAAATCGCTGAGAGCCACATAGCAGTTGGACGGGCATCCCACCTTGCCCCGCTCTCGGTTCACTATCGTTTCGCTTTCAACCTGAGTGCTTATCCCCAAACCGGTCGCACTTCATATTTATTTCCATTTGCTAGGTGGGCTATATGGTTGGAAAGTATCATCAGCAAGCTACGTGATCCCTTTGAACGAAATGGTACGTGAGGCAACCTGAAACACAGTGGAGCGACCCTTTGAGTTGGATCGATGGCTGACTTGGGCCTGCTTGGCGGTTATAGGAGGTAAGTAAACCTGAATGCGCAGAGAATATATTTTGGACGTATGGCTGACTTTGGCCTGCTTGGTGGTTACAGAGGGTAAGTAAACCTAAATGCGCAGGGGATATGTTTTAGACAGATAGCTGACTTAGGCCTGCTTGGCGGTTATAGTCTGTAAGTAAACCTAAATGCGCAGAGAATATATTTTGGACGGATTGGCTGACTTAGACCTGTTTGGGTGGTTATAGAAGGTAAGTAAACCTAAATGCGCAGAGAATATGTTTTAGACGGATAGCTGACTTTGGCCTGCTTGGCGGTTACAGAAGGTAAGTAAACCTAAATGCGGAGAATATGTTTTGGACGGATGGCTGACTTAGGCCTGCTTGGCGGTTACAGAAGGTAAGTAAACCTAACTACGCAGAGAATATATTTTGGACGGATGGCTGACTTGGGCCTGCTTGGCGGTTATAGTTCGTAAGTAAACCTAAATGCGCAGAGAATATATTTTGGACGGATTGGCTGACTTAGACCTGTTTGGGCGGTTATAGAAGGTAAGTAAACCTAAATGCGCAGAGAATATATTTTAGATAGATAGCTGACTTGGGCCTGTTTGGCGGTCATAGTCTGTAAGTAAACCTAAATACGCAGAGAATATGTTTTAAATAGATAGCTAACTTGGGCCTGCTTGGCGGTTATAGGACGTAAGTAAACCTAAATATGCAGAAAATATATTTTGGACGGATGGCTAACTTAGGCCTGCTTGGCGGTTATAGGACGTAAGTAAACCTGACTGCGCAGAGAATATATTTTAGACAGATGGCTGACTTGGGCCTGCTTGGCGGTTATAGTACGTAAGTAAACCTAACT
>ML976984.1:1290747-1330637 GCA_010015675.1 Byssothecium circinans
ACTGCGCAGAGAATATATTTTAGACAGATGGCTGACTTGGGCCTGCTTGGCGGTTATAGTACGTAAGTAAACCTAACTACGCAAAGAATATGTTTTAAATAGATAGCTGACTTAGGCCTGCTTGGCGGTTATAGGAGGTAAGTAAACCTGAATGTGCAGAGAATATATTTTGGACGGATGGCTGACTTGGGCCTGCTTGGCGGTTATAGGAGGTAAGTAAACCTGAATGCGCAGAGAATATGTTTTGGACGGATGGCTGACTTGGGCCTGTTTGGTGGTTATAGCGAGTAAGTAAACTTAGCCGTAACAGCGTGCATCTCTTTGTTGAATGGATGGCTGACTCTCAGCGGTTATAGCTACAGCCAGTAAGTGACCCTAGTGGATAAGAGGGTATTTCTTCATTCATTTGATCACTAACTCGGGCCCGCTCGATGTTCGTAGTCTGTAAGTAAAGAGGCTGGGAATGTCTGCCCGTTGAATCGATAGCTAACTAGAGCCCGCTTGGCGGTTACAGCCACGTCCGGTAAGTGACCCGGAGACAAAAGTATTTTTTTGTTGATTTGATTGCTGATACAGGCCTTGCTGGTGTTGTAGCCACAGCCAGTAAGTGGAGCAGGTGCGGAATAATCTTGATTGAATTGGTAGCTAATTAAGGCCGGCATTGCCGGTTACAGCCAGTAAGTGAATCGAATTGGAACAGAGAGTATTTCTTCGTTGAACTAATCTCTTTTTGCATTAGCCGGAATCATGACCCGCCAGAGCCTGTGATATCCAATTTCATTGACGGATATGAATTTAAGTACGACTTTTACTTCGCGTTGGCCCAACGTGCAAGCTTGCGATGTGAGGAAGCGCTCGAACAGAACGGAATACGTGCCATCACCACTTTCCGTGCTAAACGACCCGACCGACTCAAGGCGAAACTGCAACAACGACAACAGCAAAGACGCGAAGAGAGTCGGAAAGTGTATGCAAACGACTATGATATTCGCTCCGATATAGTGGATCTAGCGGGCGTGCGCATTGCGCTATATTTTCCTGATGACCGTGTCAAAGTCGAAGAGATCATTAGGGAGGCGTTCATCGTGAAGAACAAGAAACAAATGGAGGGATGGAAAGCAACTCCCAATGGACTCGTCCAACGGTTTGATGGCTACGTTGCCGACCACTACTGGGTGCACCTGCAGGAGCACCCATCCACAGAGCAGCGCTATACGGGACAGCTCATCGAAATTCAAGTTGCATCTTTGTTAATGCACGCATGGTCCGAGGTCAACCACGACCTTGGTTACAAGCCGGTTCACGGAACCGCATCCCAAGATGAGCTTAGAATTCTCGATGGCATTAATGGCCTTGTGCTTACGGGCGAATTATTCCTACAACAACTGCAAGCCGCTACCAAATCCCGCATATCATCTGCGGATCGAAAGTTCTCGAATCAGTACGAGCTCGGAGCTTTTATGCAGAACCACATTTCCAAAAACACTTCCGAAACACCATTGATGGGTCGTCTTGACATACTCCTCGAGGTCTTGAAAGCTCTGGACCTAGACTCGCCAAGACATTTGGATACTAAGCTGGACGGATGGGACAATCAAAGGGCATCCGAATCTTCAGTCGCTCTCACAGTCATGGATCATATCTTTTCGACTCCAGTGGCTGGAGACTTTTCGGAAAGTTATCCCTCAAAACGCCAAATTCTGCTCAATGCCATAGCGGTATATGACGGGCTGTCCGGACCAATGAGAAGACCTGTTCGAGATCTCGTCGGCTCTCAGCGAGGAATGGCTCGTTTTTACCAGCTCATGACGGTCCTGGACCGGAACGACTCTGCCGAGGATCGGAATTGTCATTCGCAAATAGATGAATTATGGCATTGGTTTGAGAAAAGTGTCTATATCGAGGCTCGAGTTGCCATTGGCATAGCCTCCTTGAGGGTACAGCAAATCATAGACCGACTAAAGCTGCACTTAGAAGCCGGGAGACAACAGAGTAAAGGAGAAGAGAAAAAATGGAAGGACGGGAATGGGGACGAGAGGAAGAAGAAGGAGGAGGAGGAGGAGGAGGAGGAGGAGGAGAAGGAGAAGGAGAAGGAGAAGGAGAAGGAGAAGGGTTATTGAGCAGCAGCCCGCCACTCGCCGCCCGCCACCATATCGGACAGCCATTGTGTCAACGACAGATCTCTATGCACTTTCACCTGCAGCATTAATCTAAGAGTAATGGAAATATAAAGTATAAAACTATTCATCAATTCTCGCCCCTAAGGTGCTAAGATTTGCTAAGCCTAAAGTTGCATACCCACACCTTTCTAGATCTAACACTAATGTCGATCGTCTTCCATGACACAGCCGAGCATGACGGCCAATGTTCTAAGGGTAGCTATACTAGGTTCTCTGAATCGTGTGTTATCCAAGCTCCATCTGGACTCAAAGGCCCGCGTTAATATTTACGGATTTGGGGTTCCGTCACAGTCTCTGTTATACTTGAAACTGAGAATGCAATAATGACGATAGCGCCAATTTCAGTGTGCAGATACCGGTATGAGCCAGTGGTGTCAAATGATATATTGAAAAATACCTTGCCAGTGTTGAGCGTCTGGAGGCAGTCGCTACAGCTCGCATCCATATCTTGACCGTGCACGTACGACTGACTGCACAGCCTAAAGTGTGGCGCGGTAAGGCAGATGTGTAGGGTCGGACTTTAGGAAGGCGATTGTGCAAGCGACTAAACTCAATACGCTTATATCCTAAGAGAAGTTGAACGAACACCTCGGTCACGCTAGTAGGGAGGGCGGCCGACCCGCACCAGCCACACCCTTGTAAATGTTTCAAAATGTACAGAGAACAGGTAGGTAGAGGTACATGTGGCGCAGCTTATGATTTCGCCACTTTCTAAGCCTTATGTACCACCCCTGTAAAGCGCTATTATCTATTTAGTAAAGCGCCTTTCTAGCGGCCGTGCGCGCAGAATAACCAAAGTGCAAGGACCGGAAACCGATTTCGGTCACCACTGTATATTTTTACAATGTGACTCGTTTCGATATCCTCGGATATAAGAAACATGTCGGTGAAGTTTGGGCATTGAATACCTAATAGCCGGATCGCGGCTAGATCCAGGCTTTGTCCTTGCCCCAGCTTCCGAATCTGAACTATTGCTCCAAGAAAAAACGACCGCCAAGTTGAATTTCAGTAGTCACTACTGGGGATCTGAATCCTAGGATAGTTACAGTACACATTCCCCATGGGCCCATACGCCGAGGCCTAGCTAGTGGGTATTGGCTTTCCGCTAGTTCCGCGCACCTCTAGTAGGGGATGGAATATTTTCGATTTCTTTAACACTCCGTACTAGTTATACATATATGTACGCACCGTTACTACACCTCCAATAATAAGTACATGTATCGGCCCGTCCCCTGCTAGGGGTGCACAAAACGGGCGCAGAATTATATGCAATAACTATCGATCATGCGACTGACCTAGACCAGATACGCTAGGAAGCTCCGGTACAAATTACAATATAATAAATAAATCCGGGAGCGCTCATTTTCTTTTTCCAACATTCCTCGTGTGAAATACGGGAATAAAATTTACGAAATCCATCATGTTGTTTGCGAAATCGTCACCTGTGGTTTTGGCAGGCGCGTATGCGTGTTGCGCCGCTCCGTATGAGGGCCTCGGCATGCGATCGCGAGAGGATGTGGCGTAAGATGATATCTTGAACCTAAAGGAGACTTTGAGAATGGAAAGAATGTGCCGCTGACGGGTTGATACTAGAGCTCCTGTGCGCAAAACGTGTGGGTCGACTGTCGACCCATCTACCCTCGCAGCCTCCAAAGCGAACGTACAACGTAGCACGTCGAAGTTGGGGAACCCATCAGGCGCGCCGATAACGCTTCTGTGCTTCTTGACATCGATGTGCGAAACCGACCCTTACTCGGAATCAAAGCTTCAGGCTGCTGATTACTGTGTTGTTAGCTGTACTGGCAGATCATCAGTGCCGATGGCACGGAAGAGGGAGGTGATATCAGGTACGCTTTCTTCCCGCGCTGGCTGCAGAAGATTTAGGACCCAATCGCCATACTAACCGCTTCGCCTTCTAGTGACGAAAGAATCTAAGCGCAGACCGATTACCTGAACAATGCCTTCCGTCCTGTCGGATTCCAATTCCACATCCGCGACACGATTCGCACCATCAATGAGAAATGGTATGCACCTCACCGTCTGCTTCACCCACGATATATCCGCTCACTGGGTTGTTTCCCACAGGTACCTCAATCTCAAGCCCGAGTCCGCCACAACACGTGAGGTCGCTACGCTACGCAAGGGTGACAATGCCACGCTGAATGTCTACATGATGGGGTAATTTATCCAACAGCGAGCAGTCTGGAGCTGAGTGCTAAGTGTATCCAAGGGTTGTTTTGGGAGTTGATTGTGTGTGTGTTTGGATATTATAGTAGAAGTTGATAATGTGGGTGCATTCGGAGCAGGTTGGTACGGAAGCATGGAGGGGAAGGCGGTTGTACATAGCCATGGTGAATTTAAGTTTGGCCGGATTAATTCCGGATAAGGAGTGCCTTTTCAAGGGGTTCAAAAGTGTGGGTTATTTTTGTAGAACGGAAATGTTTATGTAGCTGGCTTGGCATGGCGAAGGTGACGTGACGTCGTTTGCGTTCTCGTTCGGCAAACAGTCGACCGCCGCGACTCCCACGATCAGCCCTAGCTCCAGCCTCCTCTGTAACAGCATGGCTGATACCTAAAGCTCCCTCATTTATACGCGCAATATCCAATATAAAGACCTCGCCATGGCGTCGCTGCCGCCCCAACGACCTGCCTCAGCCCGGAGAGCTGCCTCGCCAACCGCCGACCTCTCCTCCGAACCCTCCGGAGCCGCCCACACCCACACCCACGCCCACGCCCACGCCCACGCCCACGCCCACGCCCCAAGAACAAACAGCTTCTCCGCCGCCTCCGTAGACTCCCAAACCGTCCTCCTCAACTCTCCGCCATCGCAAACCGCTAATCCCATTGACTCCACTCAGCAAGAGATATCGGCGCAAGCGCCCGCGCAACCTCCGCAGCCAGACACAGAGCCCCGCAAGTGCTGGATATGTTTCAACGACGAGACCGAAGACGGCGAAAATGCGTCCGAATGGCGGTCGCCGTGCCCCTGCGTCCTTGTCGCACACGAGAAATGCCTACTGGACTGGATCGCGGACATGGAGGCGCCGAGTGCCAGGCGGCGCGCGGGCGGCAACGCGGGGAAGGTCCTGTGTCCGCAATGCAAGGGAGAGATTGTAATTCAAAGACCTAAGAGCTTTGTGGTAGAGCTTGTACGGCGGATGGAGCATCTGACGAGCATCTATCTGGTGATGCCCGGCTTTCTTCTTCTCTCGGGGACCGCGGCATATACAACACTCAGGCTGTCAGGCGTACATACGATATATGAAATTTTCGGGCAAGAGGATGGAGTGCATATTCTGGCGCCGCTATATCAAGCACCGACCGCAGATGTGTTTAGGGGCAACATGGCGCAGCGACTCTTCCATCGGATCAAGCATCACTGGAGGTTGGACCTTGGCCTTCCCATGATTCCTACAGCCCTCATCGCGAGCCGCACATCTCTCGCAGACTCCTTCCTACCTCTACTCCCCCTCGTTTTCTTTGCTAGCTCAGACGCGGGAGAGGAACTGCTGCAGCTCTCATGGCCACCGAGCGCTGCCTTTACAATGGCCACCTTGCCTTATTTCCGCAGCCTATACAACGCATACTATGAACGCGTCTGTTTACCGCACGAGAAGCGTTGGTTGAAGGAAATCCAGCCCCGTGCTGGCACAGAGGATGAAGCAAACCGTGCAGACCAGCCACAGGGAAATCACAATCATGTCGAAGACATAATCGATGCGCTCGGGGATGAGGACAACTTCCACATGGACGACGAGGGCAACGAGGTTATCGAGTTGGAGGTGGATTTGGGGATGGATGATGTCGGCTTTGACATTTTTGCAGGCTGGAATGAAGGTGGAGAAGTCGACAACAACCAAGCGGCAGAGAACCCTCCTATACCCATCGCTCGAGGTCCCGGGGCACCCATAGATGCGCCGCCTTTGGAAGAGAACAATGACCGACCCCCACCGCACATGGACGCAAATGAACCTGCACCTCAAGGCGATGCGCATCAGGACGCCGCGCCCGCCCCCAACGTCCCTCTCCAACCCGCCCAACCCCGTCGCCAACGCGCCCGTCGCGAACGAAACGTCGGCTTCGAAACCACAGTCAACCTCGCCGATGCCATCCTCGGCGCCCTCGTCTTCCCTTCCATCGCTGCCGCTGTCGGAGAAGCGCTGAAACACGCCCTTCCGCGGTCATGGGTCACACCACCCGCGACGGGAAAGCCCACGGGGTTCTTGCAGGCTAGGTGGGGAAGGAGCATTGTGGGTGGGTGTCTGTTTGTGGGCTTCAAGGACGCGGTGTATCTGTACGTGAGGTGGAAGATGGCGCAGAATCATCGGAGGAGGAGTGTGCTAGATTATGGAGAGAGTAAGGGGAGGAAGAGGGCTGGGAAGGCGTAGGTTGGTGAAGAGGCGAGGGGCGGGTTAGGAGTAGTGGGTGGCTGTGGTGTGGAGGGTGGGTTGGTGGTGAGAGCGGCGTTGTTTGAGGAATGTTAGTTCAAACTTCGAGTATAGCGACGACTCCAATCAAATTATAAACACTCTAGTTCGAGCGTTCCATGCGCTTGGCTCTGATCTGACCTAGCTGTTTGTTTGTGCTGAGTAAACGGAATCCTTTCTTCCGTCTCATTTTCTTGTCGTCCCGGGCACTTCGTCTCAGGCTCCTTCGTACAGTCCGTCGTCAATGTCTACATGTAGATAATAATAGCGCAAGTCCACAGTGTGCACGCGGGACAAAACGCGCCAAACCGCGCGTTGGCGTGGCACGCCAGCGAAAGGAAGGGAAGCTTTTGACTTAGATTATTCCTCCGAACTTTCAGAGTAATGTGATGGAGTCGATGCGGGTGTGATCGAGTTGGGTGGTTGCGATAATGTGAAGCTGGAATGCGGGGATTGTTTTTTTTTTTTTTTAGGTACGAAGAGTTGGTTGGAGTGCATATGTATTGCGTGAGTGAGGGAGGGAGGGAGACTGAGGAGAGATTGGGGACGGGGAAGGGGAGGGGTGCTGGGGATGTTTGTTGATGTTGATGTTGATGGGGTAGGGTCATGTACTAAGGTACGCTTTAGATCAATGGACCTGCATAAAAGAACGCGGAATTTGAGAGGCTCAGGGAAGAACGGAAATTTTAACGAATGTTGAACAAATTCCACTTTCAGTGCAACTGGCTGAAACCGTCTTTAAGTCCTATCGTTGATAGGCTGCTGTGGCTATGGACCGGCATGGGAATTGCAACACCATTAGACGAGGTCGTCGAGTTGGATGTGCATGGGTAAGGTAAATTATGTATGGCCGTACGAGAGCCATGTTTGACGGGTAACTACCTCCTCAGAACGCAGACGCCCACGCTTACAAGCATTGATACACTCGCTTGAGATCTGGACGGCACATGATAACGCTAGTTACGCTCCAAAGCGTGTTATGAGTATCTTCTTGGAGCACATAAAGAGGCTCAAGGCCGATGTCGGGGTCCTGTCTGTAGTACGAGGGATTGAAGGCCGAAGTTTCGTGGTCGATCATCAATAGTGCTTCCAAATATTTACAAACCTCGAACGGAGAGGCGTCCTCGGAGCTGGTTCTTGACCGGGACCAGAGTTTGGTGTCGAGACCCTTCTCCGGAACTGCAAATACCATAACGGATCCAGCAACTTGGACGGAAGTGGTGCAAAGCGACCAGTTGCCATATCATAACACGACTTCGAATGGAAACGCTGGCTACGAACCATTTGGAGAAGATGGGGATATGGATCAGCTTTTGACTGAGCAGCTTTGGGACTTAGAATTCGCCATTTGGGATTCATGGATGTGGGGTCGATATCAGTGCTCTGCCTGGGATTCTTGTGTTAACCGCAGCCCGTTTCTCTCACTTACTCTGCAAGGATGAGTTCCGCCGGTGAAGGCAGAAAGTGAAGGTCTCAGACGCCGAGCTAGGGTCTGAGGTGAAGGTGATAGAGCGAAGACCAGGGACTCAAGGTGAAGGCAGCAACCAAACAGCCCTGCGTCCGTGCGCTCTCCACATATAAGTACCTCGCCCGCCCACCTCGCCGACCTTTTTTCCTCCACGGCTCTCGCTCCTCATTCTCTGCATATCTCTGCTTATGTACGAGGGCCGTCCTTCGAGCAGTTCCACGCTCGTCGCACCCGCCAACGACGCGATACTCTGGGAAGTCATGCCCTGGAGCCTGTCCGTCGCTTTTGGCCCTGGCATTCTTAAGTTTACTGGGCGGGGTATTCCCCTTCTTTTCACTTTCTGAGCTTTTCGAATCTCTGGTATACTTCCTCTCAGGTCTATACGATGCACGATGCACGATGCACAGGTACATCATACGACACCCGGATTTTTCGCAATCCAAGGCCGCCATCTGAGCTGTTACCTGCTAGCTATCGACGTAAGAGGATGCGACAGCTCTGGAAAGCAATGCCGCGGGGCCTGACTGTCACCTATTTTCCCAGCTATGCTCGACTTCAGCACGACAAAGACTTCCCTAGAGCCCGTGACCTACATCCTCTCATGGCTATACTCGGCGTCAGTACTCCCTCACTCCGACAACCCGGTATCTTCAGGATCACCCGGTGCCTACGAGACTTTCTGGCAGGTCCGCGAAGTCGACAAGTCTCATAGGCGGCGAGCTTGGGATCACACTCCACGAAGACGATCCGGAGGTATTAAAGGGCCTGGAAGCAGCGGAAGGGTTTAGACGGCTCTTCTGCAGACGCATCCTAGCTAAACGGTTCTTCGGGCAATTCATGGAGCGCCCTCGCTTTCCACGACTATCTTTCTCGCGCCACCATGCCTGCGCCGCCCCAGTGGCCTTTCACAACTACAACACCTATCACCCGCAAAACCAACGCTCCCCCTCCTCGACATCTCGATCAGTATACTATCTTCTGTTTAGCTTGGCCAGCCTTGCGACGGAGATAGACCCTCTTTTCCTCAAATCGGGTTGGTGCTCCCGCTAAAAGCACCAATTTACACCCTGCAGCTATCTCCTTTCAAATGGGAAACCCGACCTCGATTTTCATCCTCCTCATAAGATTGAGCCACATGTTGAGGGTTTTGGATCTTCTGGACGGTCGACACGTAAACACGACAAGCTTTTCCGCACCAGCCTAACTCAGCACAATGAAGGTGACCGAGATTGACTCTTTCCTTACGAGCGTTCTGCCCGAGAGAAGTCGATCATTTCATTGCTCTCATGGGTCTCGGCGCTTCTACTCGGTGGCAAGATACCAGGTCGTTGTGTTTGAACGTCCACACGCGGCTGTAAAAAACTTCTCCGAAAACCCTCTTGTCACGGTACACGATAAATTACAATTACGATTGTCACTCCAAGGTTCTTTTACCTTAGAGGCATGTGCTGTGCAGGTCGACCACCCCGCCATTGCACACCAGTGGACTGCATCTTTGTACGCAAGAACCTATTACACGAGACTGTCCGGCTATACTGATCGAGTACCCATCCACGAGCCTATCAGCCAACTTCCGCGACGAACTCAATCCAAGCTGTGGGTCTGCCACAATCAATGCTCTTCATACCTGGTCCATTCGGCACAATCTTCCTCGTCACCTTCCCGGCATTCCCTCGCGCTAGCTACCCAAAGCAGTCGACATCTCCGCTCCTACGAAAATATGACAAAGGCACTCGCATAGGCGCAACTTGGTCGGAGAAGGGTTGGTATGAAAGGGTTGGAGGCATGGAGCCGTTCTGCTTGTCACTGGGCTTGGACGGATCCGAGAAGAGGAACTTGCGGCGAGCGATATGAGTCTCTTATGGGCTGTGGTCAATAGCAATCAAAGAGTAGCAGTCAAAGAAATGCGACATGTGCCATGTGCGTCCGAATTGCTCCTGACTTGGTGAGTGCGTGGTCTTCCTTATCGTGTATGCTGTGACTTTGTGGTAAATAGAAGGATGTTTGAAGTAGCTCTCCCGACGGAGTGGCTGTCGCTTCTCCTTTTCGTCATTTGGTACAATTGAGGGCGAAGTTGGGTTGAGAGCCGAGAATATGTTGATATATCGGGAAGTGATTCAGCGACCCCAGGCCGATCTTCATCTTCGGAATCCGAGATATTAAGCGTAAGGTCGGCCTGAGTCAAGTATAGGGATGTTGTAGCTGCGCAGGTACCTTTCGGAAGACAATTTGACTTTCTCTGACTGGCGTCGCTCTTACTGAGTATCCCATGGACTCATTTCTGTGGATGACTGGAAGCGTGAGTCCATTTCGATCTGAATCATCTCTATGAGTCTATTACAGTTAGTCATAGTTGGTATATAAAAGCGCGCTCTCTGCAGTTGTCTTAATGGAAGCACTTACAACTTCTCCTTCAAAACTCATTGCTACGTCTCAACAGTACTGAATAAGTACACTTCCAACCACAGCCTACCTACACGCTCGAGACAAAGGAAAAATCCGGCGATGTGGAATTTACAATCGGCATCGAGCTGGAGTTCGGCATGGAATCCAAGGCTTTAACGGAGAGGATCAACAAAACTAAGGATAGCGGCGAGTACTCGGTAAAAGTTGGGATCGGTCGGGAATACATGAGCGAAGTGTTTAAAGAAGCCGACATTGCCTACGACGTGATAAAGACGGACTTAAAAGCGAGCCGCAACGGCCGTCAACGCTACGAAAAATGGGTCATCGGACCGGAAAGCTTATTAGTAAAAGAAAGTACGTATTGGAAACTGTGGAAGTACGGTTATTGTACGGTTATTGGGAACACTGGAAGTACTGTGCTAATACCGCAAAAGTTCCCATAGAGCTTTCCTCGGCGACTTACGACGATTTGGCCGTGATGCGTTCGGCGGTAGAGAAATTGTTCGCTTGCATGGAGACGAAAAAGATCAAAATTGAGCTCAATGAGTCCACCAGTACGCAGGTGCATCTATCGACCCCCGGGGAATTCTCCGTCCAGGAAGTCAAGAAGATTGCAAAGTCGGTACTTTATTGGGAGCGATGCGTCGATTGCTTAGTGAGCTCCAAAAGGGTCAACAAAGGGTACGTTGAATCGAATCACGCAAGCGTATATTTCAACCAAAGAAAGACGGACGCCAGCATCGAAGCTGCCATCGCTGCGGTCGAAAAGTGCGAGACCGTCGAGGGCGTGGCGCTGCTTATGTGTACCCAGCCAGACGGTTCTGAGATAGCGCATCGCGGATTCCGTGTCAATTTTCGTAATCTTCTCGAGGGCGAACTGGGTACGATAGAATTCCGCCAGGCAGATGGTTCTGGGGATGCTGCGACCGCGATTGCTTGGCCTGCGTTTTGGATCGGCTTCTGTGTATCGGCGATCAAGACGGGGATTGACGGTCGTAAGATGACTATGGAAGGCCTTAAAGGTTTTGTCGTGGATGGGTTAGAGACTTATGGAAAAGCGGATCCTGGCTGGGTAGAGACAATATTCGAGGGGAAGATGAACCGCAACCCTACGACGGTGGATTTTACAGACGAGAAAAGAGGATTGGCGGTTGTGCAAGGTCATGCATGGGGGTAGGCGATGCCGAAGCATAGCGCGCTCCAGAGGGAGAAGGTCCGGAAGATGTTAGGAGGCTGAAAGCTACTAAGGGGTGTCAAAGTGGACGGAGTGCGTGGGGAGTGGTTCTCTTATGTACCTGTTGTGATATTGACGACTTGTGTATTTTATGTAGATAGTCGAGTAATGAAAGTTAGCTAGTACGTTCGTTTTGCTCCGAGATGAAGAAAATGTGATGTCGACGTGGAAAGATTGATGCAGGAGAACCAACTCAATCTAATTCTATCGGAGCAAACACACCGCAAAAGGCTATGCCTTGTCGAAGGAGAATAAGAAGCCTCTTGATGATACATCTTGCCGTCCTGTCAATTTGTATGACCCCCGAATCTCTAGCCACCCTCATGTGACTGTGCGCCTCTGTCGTTCAACGCGGCTGCGAAGGCGGACCGGTGCGAGTATTGTGGAGGGAGATCCGGATTCATACAGTGTGCGCGCTGTCAATGGCGGCGGTCCGTTGATGGTAGTTGTTAATGAAGCCGCCTTGTCAAAGCTAGTGTCGTAACGGGAGGTGACGGTGGAGAAGATCTTTTCAGGATTGAGTTACTGCATTGCATCTGCACGTCGGGCCATCTTTCAGGAAGTAAAACTGTATTGGAAAAGGGCTGAACGCGAGTGTCAAGATACAGACGGCTCCGCCAAGCGAAATGTGGTGTTCAAGAATGACGACGTCCAGTTAGCGCCCAATGAGTCGAAGCAAGGATGACTAACGACTCGTTTAGTAAGCAGCGAAAATCAACCTCTCCCCAGCAATGAACCAAGGGTACGGCTCTGCCACACTCTCATCCATCGCCGTAGTCATGTTTGTGACCTCTATCCTACTCTTGCATCCAAAATCCAACCCTCCATTTTACCGCGCAAAAGACAAATTAGATGATAGCAGCCCTTCCATGTGGATACCTCAGCGCACTGTTTCTTGAGGAATGTTCGCACATCCTGTCGAAAACGCAGCAAGAGTACTGGTGTGCTGCTCCGCGTCAGAAGCCAGGCAGAGCCACCTCGGAATTATACAGACTATCTTATACGGCAACGACGGGGGAATGGCATGAATGTGTACATGCATGCTCCATGTTTGCCGATGCTCCCCGTTGCGCAACAGGCGTCCACCTCACATTCGGAGCGACCTACTGTACGGATGGACTACAATATTGAGTAAAGAGCAGCCGATATCCCACGGGAAAAGGAACGTAAGCGCTTCCGATGCTGCATGGATTTCCCAACGAAGCATCAGTTTTTCGATCACATCGCAGAATCGCGCAATTTCTAGCCTAAGCCTCGGCTCCAACGTCATCGACAAAGTGTTTTCGGGTCCTCATCGGCACCTTTGAGAAAACGATACACATGCTTGTCAGAGGCGCATGTACGCATCCGTCAACCGTTGCGCCTCTCCCGCTGTCATTTTGTGCAGATGCGCCGTTCCATGGGCCACACGCTGGCAGGCGGGTTTCTGTAGAGGAACGTCTCGTTGCTGTATCCAGTAATCGCATGAGCATCTTCCAACTCGGTAGAAATGTCGGAAGAACAGCGATCAACTGCCTTAGCCTGCCGCTAGAAGCTTCTTTGCATACAAGCTCCACCAAGAGCTCGGACGTAAAGCTTGTCGACCCACTAGTCTTACCGTTTGTGCCCGACCTGCATGGAACATGCAACGTCAGTCACGATGAACAGGTAGTAAAATTTTCACCCGGAGGCTTGGAGACTCCACAAAGCCGTCACGAGGAGAGGTAAGGAAAGATGAGGAGCGCCATGGGGTGCTGTTGCTGGGGTCGTTTAAAGGCGGAGAGATACCCCGTAATATGACTGGCAACTCCTTTTCCTCTTGCTGCTTCCCACCACCGCCTCTAGCGATCCGACAATATAAACGACAAGGTTACGCAGCTCACTGCTGCCATGGACGAGAAATCAGAAATCCAAATCGCTCCTCCGCCTAGCTATGATGCTCCCAAGGCCAAAGCGGAGCGGATGGAGAACGCTCGTGGTTGGGAGTCGGAGAACCTCATCCACGATTTGGAAAAGGAGTTGGAGCAGACCGGCTACAAGAAGGGGTTTTTCGACCTTGAGTTCAAGAATCCGAAGCATTTCACCAGGATACTAGTCATCTTCGCCTCCATGGGTGGGTTGCTTTCCGGACTGGACCAATCGCTCATCTCCGGGGCCAACCTCACGCTCCCCAAAGATCTCCACCTCACCGACCAGCAAAATTCTCTCGTAAATTCTGGCATGCCATTGGGAGGTAAGATTCCACTTCCCTGCTTATTATCACTTCGCTAATGACTTTGCAGCTGTCGCTGGTGCTGTGCTCATCTCGCCATGTAACGAATATTTCGGCAGGCGATGGGCCATCATCATTTCCTGCATCCTGTACACGATCGGAGGCGCGCTCGAGGCCGGTGCCATGAACTACGGGATGATGGTGGCCGCTCGTGTCATCCTTGGTGCTGGTGTCGGTCTCGAAGGTGGAACCGTACCCGTCTACGTCGCCGAGACTGTCGAGAGTCGTCTTCGCGGAAACTTGGTGTCGCTCTATCAGTTCAACATCGCTCTTGGAGAAGTTCTTGGCTACGCTGTTGCTGCCATGTTTATCACGCTACCTGGCTCCTGGCGCTATATTCTCGGCAGCTCGCTCGTCTTCAGTACCATCATGGGCATCGGCATCCTGTTCATGCCGGAGTCTCCGCGCTACCTCATGCACAAGGGCAAGCCACTCGAAGCCTACAAAGTCTGGCGTCGTATTCGAGGTATTGAGACTCACGAGGCGCGCGAAGAGTTTTTTGTCATGAAGGTCAGCACCGAGGCAGAGCAAGCCGAAGTCGCCGCTGGCCGCACAACCAACTACCCCTGGATGGACTTCTTTACCAAGCCCCGAGCGCGCCGCGCCATCATCTATGCAAACGCCATGATCTTCCTCGGACAGTTTACTGGTATTAATGCTATTATGTATTATATGTCCGTGCTTATGTCCCAAGTCGGATTCGACGACTATGACGCCACCTACATGTCGCTGGTGGGGGGCGGCTCGCTGCTTCTCGGTACCATTCCCGCCATCTTTCTCATGGAGACATGTGGTCGCCGGTTCTGGGCTATTGCCATGCTGCCTGGATTCTTCGTTGGCCTGGTGCTGGTCGGCGTAAGCTACCATCTCAACACCCTATCCCAGCAGCTGGGTGTTTACCTCAGCGGCCTCATCCTCTATATGCTTTTCTTTGGATCCTATGCCGCGCTTACCTGGGTCGTCCCATCCGAGGTTTACCCTACATATCTCCGATCCTACGGCATGACTACCTCCACAGGATGGCTTTTCCTCTCTTCCTTCATTGTTACGTACAACTTCACTGGCATGCAGAACGCCTTCACCAAGACTGGCCTCGCGCTCGGGTTCTACGGAGGTATTGCTGTCCTCGGTTGGTTCTACCAGATCTTTTTCATGCCCGAGACCAAGGACCTTACGCTCGAGGAAATTGATCAGCTGTTCCAGATGCCGACGAGCCAGCTGGTGAGAAAGAATGCGAAGAGTTCTTGGGAGGTTACGAATGATCTTGCGCACTTCCGCTTCCGCAAGGTCTTTATCGAGAATAACCAGCGACGCAGGGCGGAGTAAGATGGGGGATGACGAATGACGTATGTTGCGATGAAGCCTGAGGAAGAGTGTTGTATAATCTTCCAGGAAGTAACTATGGTACGGCTAGACACTAAATACACTTATGCTTAAAATACTTTGGTTGCACGGATCTGTGACGTTGCACGCACCCCGCCGCTGGGCATTCCTTACGCCGTAAGGTTGCGGCACAGTCAAAGATGCTTCCAAGGCATTTGCGACAATGCTCACCACTTACCATACAACCTGCCACTTTTCTTGTCGAGACTTCTCTAGATTTACATGATGGATTGGAGCGTGTTGGAGGCACTGCTCCTCGTCGTGAGATACGGCGCTCTAGCCTTTGTCACTAGAGTATGTCATTCCAATAGTGAGATGAACTCGCTAACAAGCCGTTGCCAGTGCATCGTGGTATACAGTTACCGACTCACTATCCACCCACTCAGCAAGTTTCCAGGGCCACGGCTGGCTGCAGTGACGGACTGGTATACGGTGTATTACTCGTTGCTCAAGCGCCTTCATCTGGTGACATATCGTGACCATGGGAAGTATGGTATGTGATGGCTGCGATTTCGCAATTGATTTAGAGTTTGCTGACGTGGATACAGGATCGGTTATACGGCATGGTCCCAATAAGTTGGTCTTTAACTCGGGCCAGGCCTTGCGTGGTGAGTTCTGTGAGGAGTCGCGCGACAGCTCGAACTGACAGTCTAGATATCTATCAGAGTGAACACACGAACAAGGTGAAGTCGTACCTCGCAACTCAAATCAAACCGGGAATCTACAGCGTGTTCAACTGCATCGACAAGCGACTCCACAAGGTCAAGCGCCGCATGATCAGCAGGGCCCTTTCTGAGCAGAAGATGCGAAATTTCGAACCCATTATACTAGAGCATGTGCACATCTTCCTACAGCAGCTCCTCAAAGCGAGTCGCGCAAATGAACCGGTCAATTTGACCGATCGATGCAAGCGTCTTGGAACAGATATCATCGCTCGCTTCGGTTTCGGATATCGCCTCAACATGCAGACGGACCCGGCAAACGACTTCGTGCTTCCCGGATTGGCTGGTGTAAGCTACAAGAGCAACGTGTATATTCAGGCTCCGATGATGATGTGGTCAGGGTTGGGGTTCTTCTTTCCTAGGCTGTATGCGCTGAAGTTGAAGTACCTCTTCCTTCTTAAAAAGATGGTCAAAGATCGCTTGAAGGAAGGCAAAGAGGCCAAAGAAGATCTCTTCTCGTACATGATGGATGCGAAGGATCCGGAGACAGGAGTCAAGATTAGTCTGGCAGAGCTAGTGTCTGAAGCTACTTTTTTCTTTCCGGCAGGCGAGTACTACGCTCTTTTAATTTAACTTGCACTCCATTGCTGATTTGCTTGATAGGGGGCGACACGACCAGTACAACGCTGACCGCGGCGTTCTTCTACCTGTCACGCAACTCCAACTCTTACGTAAAGCTCGCATCCGAAATACGTCGCACCTTCTCTGATGGGGACGAGATTCGGTCAGGATCTCTCCTATCCAGCTGCACCTACCTCAGAGCCGTCCTCGATGAGACCATGCGCATATCTCCCCCCATATCTGGGACACTATGGCGGGAACTTCCCGCGGGCGATAGAGGAAACAAGGAGCCCCTTGTCATAGACGGCCATGTAGTACCCGCCGGTACTTGGGTTGGCGTCAACATGTATAGCATCCACCATAACGAGGACTACTTTCCCAACCCCTTCGCGTTCAAGCCGGAGAGGTGGTTGGGAGGAGAAGATGATTCAGCGCCAGAGAATACTGCTCGCAAGTCTTTGCGCGAGGTTTTCTCGCCCTTCGGCATTGGGTCTCGGGCTTGCACTGGAAAGACAATGGCATATCTAGAGGCTAGCCTCACGTTGGCCAGAACTGTGTGGTATTTCGACTTTGAGCGTCCTAAAAATGCACAGTTGGATAGAATCGGAGGTGGTACGGTTGCAGATACACAGGGTAGGGGGCGTGTTGATGAGTTTCAGATTGGCGACCAGTTCATTGCGGACCATGATGGTCCGTACTTGGCATTTAAACCCAGGAAAGAAGTGTGGAAAGATCTTGAGTAGTTTCGGCGTTCCTTATGATGAGCATCTATCTAAGATGCAGGCTTCTTACTCTGTTCGTGCTCTATCAAAATGCAAAGACACTTTCCAGAACTGAGGACCGTGTTCCATTATTTTGTCATGCCACCGCTTCTGCCATTCCCATGACTCTATCATCTCTAGATCTACAGCCCAGTGGCTTTTCTGTACACTGTACCAAGATAAATCGCCATTTGAGTCCCTTTTTGCTCCGTCGAGCGCAATATTGGCGTTTCTCTTCACTCCTAGAACGAGAAGCTCCTGCAGGCGCATCTGGTTTCTCCTGGTCTCATTAGTAGCCGTCATTGAAGGGTAGAATTTCCCAAATGTGGGTGGTCCTGCAGAAACCTCGAGTCTTTGCAGTCCTTCCATGCACTCCGTGACATCCAAAATTTTATGCCACAGCATTTTCCTCTTCTCTTTGGATGACACTTCGCGGGGCAGTTTGTTGTGGATGCGTAGGTGTGTTCTGCGAACAATTTTGAAAGAGTCATACAACATCTCATTCAAGTGGCTGTGGCGTTCTCGTGGGATGAGATCTCCTGGAGGTAGTGCTAAGAGGTCGATGTTGACTCGTCGGATGTTGTGGAAGCGAGACGGGATGAGCATGGCGGAGAAGGCGAAGAAACTGAATGGGTCGAGAAATGTGAAATTTGGCAGAGTGTAGATGAGGCGAATGAGCTCGGAGTACCTATCCAGGATTTCGTCAGTTTGGAGAGTTGTGGGGCGAAGCGGGAAATTTACGTTCTCCTGCAGGCCAGAAGCAGCGGCAAGAGATCAACCCTGCGCCGACCCGCATCATCTGAATGATCTCCCAAGTCTTCAAATCCATGTATTCTTCCGCTTTGCAGTAGAATTACCCAGATGTTCCCGCTTCCGACGTATTCACAATAAATCATCTCGCGTACTTCCAACGGCAGTGCGAAAAAACCGACCCCGGCCTGCTGTTCGGTGTGCGGTTTGTTGACCCGCTCTCGAAGCTTGGCTCTATAACCAATTGCGTTTCCCTGCTCCTGGGGTTCGTTGAATGGTAGCGTTAGCCTTCTCTTTCTCTTCCTCGCATGAGGTGGGCGCACGTTCCACACGTTTAAGACCCAGCTTTCGAACGTCCGTTCTGGGATATAGAATAGAAGCGCTGGAACAAGGCAGAACAATGAAGGAAATGGCGGATTACTCGTCATTGTGATGGATTGTAGTTTCGTGATGTAGAGATGAAAGTTGAAATGCGAAATGCGTGTTGGGCGTCAGGCGTGAGGCGCAGCGCGAAGGAATACGAGCCTTGGCTGACCTCTGCAAGCAGCCCTCATGCGAATCAAATACTTTTTCGGGTTTCCGTTCAATCATACACTCTACTCTTCTTCCTACGTTCGACTACGAAGTTTCGCGCCCCTTGTTGGACTGGCGGCTGCAAGTGAAGGACACTATGGCCTGTTTCCCTAGGACCATGGTGTTAGAGTTTGGAATCACGTCTGCAAGAGAGACGTGTTCAAGCTTACATTAAACAAGACTATCAAGTAGTTCAGAATAAATGGTAGGGAGGGGGAGTTCGTCTGGTTTCAGTGGCTGATAGGGGTCGCTTGAGATAGTACTTGGTTGTGCCTCGGGCAGAGTTACTGGGTCCATGATAACCATAATAGCGACCCGCCTTAAAAACGAGGTAGATGTCGCCAAAATGTGGATAGGCGGGGTTGTTAGACGCAGGACGATTTAGGGGGCTAGTGTTCAACAGGACTAGAGTGAAATGCTAGCCGACGCCTCGTCGCGGGGTTGATCTCAACCACTTCCTCAACACCATTGAGCGGAATTTCATCAACTGCTTGTAAAATCTCTTACCAGTATTCCGTGTATAAGAAGAGATAAGATCGCGCATTAACGCTAGAACTCATCCTTAATTTGGTCTTAACATCTCCCTGAGCCGTTACTATCAGATGACGTATTTTAAAAGCGTGTTTATTCGTCGAAGAATACTTTTTGTACCCGAAATAAATGGAGGTAGAACGGAAACTTCGTATATAAAAACACCACTTCTTTTGAATCCTTTGCTATCGTGCGAGTAGCTTATACAATGGGACGGAGCCAGAACCATTTGCAAACAGAACCGGAATGAGCAAGTTGTTTGGAAACGAACTAGCAAGGTTACTAATCCTGCAGACATAACATTGACGACGAAAATAATACAGAGATCAAGAGCGGATCAGATATAGGTATTGACGCGTTGGTGAAGTGGGTTGAGGAAGGTGTTGCGCCGGAGACGTTGGAGGCGCACATTTGAAGGGTCGGGGCGGCCGACTGGGGCTCCGTTGGCAGGCACTTTGGGAGCGACGCAGTCTCATTGTGCCTGTGTTTTGGAGTTCATCGATTTGACTCCCAAGTGGGGCTGATCGAGGAAGAAGTTTTGGCTATCGATACCGAAAACATTCTTCTGAGTACTCTCAAGTTGACTCACTCTCCCTGCCGCGCCTCACGGTTTAAGCGACAACTGCCTCACAAGAAAGGTGTCGCAGCCTGCTCCTTCCCAAAAGCTACTGAGTTACGTCAGTTTTGTGAAGCTCGGAAGTGCCCAAGTTCACACCCGCCGTTGAGAGCTGCGCATGCATAGCTCAAAACACTTTGGATTGAGCAGCCGACTGTCTTGCGCATTACCTTTAGAGCCCTCATCCGGAGCTTCTGCTCTGATTAACCTGCGCTTTCTTGCAAACGAGCTCCTGCTTTGATGAGGTGCGAGCAGTTCGTCTGCCGCAGTAACCTTGGTTCAACTAACCTTGGTTCAACCTCTTATCTTATCCTCGCGCACACACATAAGCTCACTTTTCGCCATCTGACTCTCCATTACCACCTCCGAAAATTCGTCCTGAAAATCGTCCATCATGTCCGTCATCGCCGACTTGTGTCAAATCTTCTTGCTCACCGTTGCATACTCCATCTCGTACCTCGAGTCTACAATTCTCAACATCCCGCCGCCCCTCCGCTACTTCGAGGAAAATATCTCCGACGATAGGCGAATGATGGCCGCCGCCGTACTCGTTGTCCTGCCTCTGCACGTTTACATCACGGTCCCGGCACTTGAGTGGGTACTTGGAAGGGAAGAAAACAACAAGTTGAAAAATACGGACCATCCTGGTGGGCGCTTGGGGATGGTTGCGACGGGTGTTGGAGTGTTCTGGTCGCAGATGATAATGGTAAGTAGACAATCTGGGAAGAAATTCGGAGAGGGTCTGAACAACTGCTAATGGGTGTACAGGTGAGATATCTGAGGAGCTAGGGCGTCAGGAAGGCTCAGAGGCAAACTAGACGGAAGCCTGCGATCGATTATCCTGGAACAATGGAAACCCGGCATCAGATGCGCAAGGGAGATCATGGTTGGTATTCATCAGTCTGCTTCAAGATACAAAAATAATTAGGGGGAGGGTGAACGATGGACAAGCGAATGGCTGTTAGGAAAGGGTTTAGACTAGCTTTCGAGGCTAAGTGGTCAGCCAGCGACTTCGACGGGACGCGCTGGATGAAGCATACATTGTTACCATAAGCGAGGCGCAGATTACTAGAATAGGATGCCTCCATTTTCTAATAAGGACTTGTCGTCTGATAGTTTACTACCTTAAATAATCCGACGGCGTCGGCCGATTCTGAAGGTTCGTGATGCCGTTTCTGGAGGCTGACTTTGCACTCGAGCGCACGTGCGCTTCGGCTTTCCTACCTAGGCTAGCGTATGCGTAGCTCCAGATGCCGACCCAAACTGAGGCCACCACCAGATGACATATTTCTAAAGCAGGTTTATCCTTCGAAGAATAGTGTTTGCACCCGGAAACGAATAAAGGTGGATCAGAAACTCCTCATATGTGTTATGAAAAGACCACTTCTTTAATCATTTGCTGTCGCGAGCGAGTAGCTTGTGCAACTTTACGGAGGCAGAACCATCTCCGGCTGCGCGGGAATGAGCAAGTTCTATGGAAATGTCGAGCAAGGTTGCCAATCCTGCCGACGTAACGTTGACGACTAAAGAATACAGACACTAGACGGATCGGATGCAGGATGTCTATCCGTATCGTGTGCTATGCTAAGTAGCTTAAGGTATATATGAGTCTTGATCTTGCTCATCTCAAGCACGATGTCGTTCACCTCCAAAATGCGGACTTTACAATTGCTCGCAGCAGCGCTGCCCACTTGCGTTGCTCTCAATGTTGCTTTACCTTGCAGCCCATATTTTCTTTCCAATCTCTCTATTACCGGCACTTCCATCATAAATGTTGCTGCCTCTTTTATCAGCAATTTCACCGCTCTGGCCGGAGAAGACGTAGAAGCAAACCATTACCCGGAGGATGTCACTAACCTCGACGCATGCCGTGTCAACATTACATACACGCATCCCGGCCAAAATGATACCATAAACGTCTTCCTCTGGCTCCCTACAATCTGGACCGGTCGTCTTTTGGGTGTCGGCGGAGGAGCTTGGAACGGAGGCAATCCGAAGGCGCTCGCATGGCCTGCATCGAAAGGCTTCGTCTCCGTAACGACCGACGCTGGACATGCTATCGGATTACCTGAGAATAATTGGGCACTGAGAGCTGAAGGCAATGTAAATTGGGTTCTTTTGCAGGACTTGGCTGGTATTGCCCTCGATGATGCAGCGTCGCTGGGCAAATCAGTCGCTGAGCTTTATTATGGTAAAGCACCCAAAAAGTCGTATTTCAGTGGCTGCTCAGCCGGAGGCAGGCAGGGATACATGCTGGCGCAGAGATACCCGCAACAGTACGATGGCATTCTTGCAACTGCGGCTGCGATCAATTGGGATCGGTTGATACCTGGAATCCATCATGTGCAAAAGGTCATGGACTGGCTTGGTAAGGTGCTTTCAGTCCTTGTGATGTTATGAATCTGACACTAATAGGATATTACCCACCTCTTTGCGAGCTCGAAGGTTTTACCGCTGCTGCGGTCGCTGCTTGCGATGAACTCGACGGTGTTAAGGACAACATCGTCACTAACCCCTGGGCTTGCCATTTCCATCCAGAGGCAATAGTTGGGCAGTCGTATGCATGCGCTTCCGGAAAATCTGGGACATTTACCGCCAGGGGCGCTGTTGTTGTGAAAAGGATTTTTTCGGAGTCCACATTCTCAGACGGCACCCTTTTGAATGGCCGCCCGCTGGATTATGGCTCTCTACCGACGACTTCTCTTTTTGCTGTTGCAAACACCACATGCACAGCAGGATCGAACGCCGCAGATCATGTTTGCAAAGGGAACCCCTTCCTTCTGCCTGAGGAGTGGATCAAGCTCTACGTTCTTCAAGATCCTGCGGCAAACTTGACCGCCCTCACTCCCCGCGGATGGGATACCATAGTCCGCCAATCAGTCAACCGCTACTCCTCCATCATCGGAACTTCAGACCCGGATCTGACAGACTTTAAAGATGCTGGCGGTAAGCTGATCTCTTGGCACGGACTGAATGATCAAACACTGCCGCCTAACAACACCATTGAGTACTGGGAAAGGGTGAAAGAACGGGATAGCCAGGTCGATGACTACTATCGCTTTTTCGCCGCACCCGGGGTGGGCCATTGTCAGCCAAGCCTTGGGCTTGGATGGTTCCCAGGAAGTGGTATCGACGCGTTGGTGAAGTGGGTTGAGGAAGGTCTTGCGCCGGAGACGTTGGAGGCGCACACGATTGGACAGGGGAAGGAGAGGAGCATTGAGCTGTGCAAGTGGCCTGCGCAGGTCGTGTTTAAAGGTGGGGATGCGGACGCTGCAAATTCGTGGGGTTGCTCAATTTAGGCCAATCTCAAATTGAGCATGGAAATTACACACCAAGCTTGAAGGTGATATTTCGAAGGGATGCAACCAATTTGGAACCCATCTTAACTTGGCCCAAGCCGAGGACTGGATACATGATTTTTTGAAATCAACTCTCAGGAACTTCATGTGACTCACCCGTGGGGGGCGAAGTCAGGTGATGCAAATTTGAGCATCTATATCGGCTACGAGGCTAGTCTTAGCGAGTAACGATTGATCCTTTTGAACCGGTCCCAATAATGTTGTTTCTCATCTGACCTTACATCGTCTTTGCGACCATGCCCCACTATTAATTGAGTTCCCCTGTATGCGTAGCAAATCAGGCCCGACTTGCTTGTCGTTCCGAGAAGATAACACTGGAGGGTTTAGGCCGAAGAATCGGTATGGAGCATTTAAAGGATGCACTTACATGTTCATGTTCTCGCCTAGTGGCCGATGAATAAATTGTAAGCGACACGCCCTTTCCGATTCATCGTACTAGATGAACGAATGCTTCGTTCGCAATCTGGTGATTTATACTCGCTCGCCCAATGACAAAAGTTTCTGCCTCTTACGTTGCATTCTAAGCATACTGGATATCTGTAGCAGCCTTTTTCAGGCGCCCGAGCGTCGCAAAAATTGTGGTTCTGATTCTCACAGGACTGACACGGTGGATACGCGCCACAATATAAGTCGACATTGTCTTCTGCGCAGGATACCAAACCACGACCACTACATGCTTCGCACAATGGTAGGGAAGACTTTGGATCCAAGGGAGTATTCGAAACACTGGTGGCTGGGTTTGACATCCCAGAAACGCCCGGCGACAAACTAGCAACCGAAGTTCGATGTTCCTGCTCTTGATTTGCGAAACGTACAGAAGCGGCTGATATTGCCTTTGTAAAATCCCATCGGGGCGGGGGCTGCGCTTGAATTTTGATGTCCTTCTTGCGGTCGACCTGGGAAAAGTCGGAATAGGGCCTTGGTCCACCGAGCGCACCAGAATTCCACGTGCATAACTTGGGTTTTGGAGCTTCGATATATTCATTGAGGTGAGAAGGTTCTGTATCGTTTTGACTACGGGGATCGTTGTCGTTCGACCGACCGTCACCTTCCCACCGATTGCTGCTGTTCGGATGGTTGTCGTCCTGTGATTGGCATGAATCCTCCAGTTTCTTATCCTCAAATAAATCCATATTGTAGAGATGTCGCAAATGCAATTATAGAGTAAGACTCAGTGTGTGGGTAGGATGGATGGAATTGAATCGTGCTGCGGGGTAGCTCTGCATTTATGATAAGTAGCCCTTTGCCGACTGGAAAAATTATACGAGCATGGCTGTATTCTATAGGCTTGAGTGCTCACCGGTTTCTATGCTCAGCCCCCCCACTCTCGCATCCATCGCCACCCGTAGTCAACCAACGTTGCAACGCGGCAGCACTATTCAGCACTTCGACACTTCAACACAAGTTCTCGCCCATGATGCGCAAACAAAACTCTGGTTGCCTTCCTGCACAAATATTTAATCAAGATGAGATCGAAAAACCATGGAAGTATATCGGATATCGAGGCTTCTCCGCCTTCCTTTCCTTAGATGAAGATTTTCTTATCTTCGGAAGGTTCGGCACACTGAACACGCGGGTCCTCCTGCACCTCCAGGATCAAATGAGCATCCTCGAGACCGAGTTGAACGAGATCGATCGAAAACACTCACAGAAGAATGCTGTTGATATCCACAACGAGTCATTTCGCCAGGAACGTGATCCTCGACGCACTGAGCTCCTGTTCGCAATACATACATTGTTGAAACAATACAGTGAGAGAATTTTACACGGAAGACATATTTCGCAGGCTAAGACATGCTAGACAAACTTCTCATCCAGCACTCGGATTTGTGTTCCCGAGGACCGGCCCTAAAGAAAGACGTACAGAGCTTAGAGAACTGGCTCCGTAATACACAGAACGCGATTCTAGACGAAGAGCAAGCCTATGTGAAGCACACGCATGACTTGGTACCACTTGTCCCAAAAGTCCGAACGCCGCTTCGCAGGTTATTGGAAAGATCGAGCCGCTTCCGAGTTTGGAGGTGGTGGATGAAAGAACCTCCCAACGACCCGAATATCATATACCCATATCCAGAGACTCTCCATTACACGTCCGACAAGCGCATAGACATATGCATCGGAATCACAATCACGGCACTGGGGATGGTAATGCTCATTCTACCGTTGTGGGTTCTAGCAGTTACCCATGGCACCATGGCCCGTATTGGTGTTATCACAGGATTTATCGCATCCTTCCTTGCGTTGGTCGCATTCACCACCGTCGCACGACCGTTTGAGAGTTTGGCTGCAACAGCGGCGTAAGCATTACTATTAAGAGCTCTTGTTACGTTCTAATCCTGTACAGGTATGCAGCGGTACTCGTCTTCGTACAGATAGCTGGATGACGACTGAGGGTGAGAGTATTTAGAGAAAAAAAGGGTGTGTCGATTTGGCATATGCTGCGCCACATAGAAAGGGAGCGAGCAGTAAAATTTACTTTTACATATGCGCACAAGTCTTCACCTCGTACTGTTGTACCGGATCCAAGATATGCAAACGTTGCGCGTTACGGTTCGAGTTAAGAGGACGGAAAGGTCACCAAACGATGCGCGCAGCACACGCAACTTTGGATTTGCCAAAATCGCCACTAGTTAAAGTAGTTCAAAAAGGATTTGCTGTGGAAAAGCTACTGCGATGGTTTGTATGGGGTCCATTTGTAATACATGGGTTGACTTACGGGGATCAGTCAAATTGATTAACGGACTTCAATATGTGGTAGGATTCTTTGATATGTTACTTTGGGTTTCAAGCTGCGCAATACGGAAGAGGGTTTTGGGATAGGAAGATACGTGCAAAAGGTAAGTCACGTGTGCTGTTTTGTCATGGGCGGTTCGTACATACACAGTACTCACACGCACGGGTGGTTAAAGAATCACGTGCTTTTGCCACCCGCGCTCTAATTCGTTGCATACCACTAATTAGATTGTTGCGTGGAGCCTTATTGGTTTGCTAGGGATGCAATATCCACGTGATTCTTTTATCAGCCGTATCCACTACGCTCCGCGAGTAGGCTACCTATCGACTGACCTTATATGGATGGCGCTCTTAACATCTAACGCCACACCAGCGCAAAGAATATGCATCCGTCTCCAAACGCCCATGACGACATCTTCTCACTTGCTTTTTCGTGTGAGTCCCGAGGTCGTTGCCGAAAGCTGCCTGCAGTATGTGACTGCGAGGAACGCTCTCCACGAACGGACACACACAGCCGTCTCGATCCTGCAATACATCCGCAAACCTCTTAACGCCTCCTTTGCGGTTCAACACTCAACATGGCTCGAGCTTCGAGTAGATCGCGCCTAGATCGGATACTAAAGACTCCGGGTATATATGTGATGCAGCCGCTAGCTGCTACCCGACACCTAGCCAGTAGCATCCCAGGACTGACTGAAACGACGAGGGCGCATCCCGACGTCACTGTGAAGAGTTTTCACATCAACAAACCGAAATGGCCGCACCTCTGCGACAATTAATCCCATGCTGCTATTATTGATAGCAGCTTGCAGATCGGAGAGGCAGAGAACAGTGCGTGTTTTATGCTGTGGTTCGAACGATGTATGCACTCTGTTGGCCTTCTGTTCTGTTCTGCATCGTACCAACACCAAGACGATAACCAGGACATTTTCGCAGCCCAGATGAGGGCTGAGAGGATAATCCAGTCTCCTAGCCTTACGACCTAAGCTTGCTATGACATCTCGTACGCAGATCCTTGCGAACTTGGAGGCTGAAAAGTGGTAAGGGAGTGGTCGAGCCGAGGGCACTACTGGAGCTTCGCATGTCTCTTAGAGAGAAAACGCAGGGACTGGGGCACATCGGAATGCTTGGAGGTGGTATTGCGGAGAGATTTCCGGGGAGAGCAGCGCTGCAGACGTGGAGAGACCAATGACTGCGCGCGCCAAGGGGGGCCACACATCTGTAGTCCCATCTGGACTCCAACCATCGCGACTTTGTACGTTGTCGAATGCTCTTGCCGGCCTTCGTAACCGACTTTTCGTGAGTAGAAATATCTTGCTTTCCCTCATGGATTCAAATCATCAACCAAGCTCCTCATTCAGCATTACTTTTACTCCTTCATTCATCAACAATGGCTGGTGGCGGAATCCCCACTGATGCTCCTATGGTTGCGGGGGGATACCTGAGTGGCAAGAAGCTCATCTTCCCGCTCAGTCTAGTCATTTCCCTCTTCTTCCTCTGGGGTTTCTCTTACGGCCTGCTCGATGTTCTGAACAAGCACTTCCAGACTGTACTCGGCGTCACTCGTCTCGAATCGACCGGTCTCCAAGTCATGTACTTTGGCGGCGGTTACCTCTGCTTCTCTCCCGTCGCCGCTGAAGTTCTCAAACGCAAGGGCTACAAGGTCACCATCCTGATGGGACTTTCGCTCTACTCGCTCGGGGCCATCTTCTTCTGGCCGGTCGCCCATTTCTCCTCGCCAACAAATCAAAAAGCCGCCTTTGGTGGTTTCCTGGCCTGCACATTTGTCGTCGCGTGCGGTTTGGCTACCCTCGAGACGTCTGCCAATTCATACGCTGTCGTTATCGGCCACCCGGCCACTGCATCCGCACGTCTTCAATTCTGCCAGAGCTGGAATGGCGTTGCATCTTTCATCGGTCCTTTGATTGCGTCCAAGGCATTCTTTAGCGGCGAAAATGCAAACTCCCTAACGGTAAGCTCTCCCCTTTACGTACACTCTTTGCATATTAATGGATATAGAACGTACAATACGTATACCTCGCCGTCGCCTGCGCCGGGGTGGCGGTCGGTGTAATGTTCTACTTCGCCAAACTGCCAGAAGTTCAAGAAGCCGCCGTGCGTTCTGCCTCCATCGTCGCCGCTGACTCCGAAGAGCTCGGCATCGTGGACCAGTACGGCAACATTATCACACAAAAGCCGCTGTTCAAGGAGTACAATATGATGCTCGGTTTCTGCGCCCAATTCTGCTACGTCGGTTCCCAGGTCACCATTGCCACCTTCTTCATCAACTATGCCACTGAGGCTTCGGGTTATTCGTCTGCCGAAGGCTCGCGCATGCTGTCGTATGGACTGCTCGTCTTTACCATTGGCCGATTCGTGGCTGCTGCCCTCGCTATGCTGCTGGAGAGTAACTTTATTCTCATGGTCTATTGCGCAATCTGCATCGCCCTCACCGCATATGTTTCGAATGGACATGGAACCTCTGGCGTCGCTTGCCTCATCGTCATCTTCTTCTTCATGGCGCCCATGTACCCCAGTCTGTTCACGCTCGGCACCGCCAACCTCGGCAGGAACACTCGTCGCGGTGCTGGTATTCTCGTCATGGGCGTGTCTGGAGGAGCCGTCTTCCCCCCGATTCAAGGTGCCATCGCCGACTCCTCCAACACACGTATTTCCTACCTCGTTCCGATGGTCGGGTTCATCTTTGTAATGGTCTATGTTGTGTCGCACTGGATCCGCCACGGCTTCCACATCCTCCGCGTCAAGGGCGAGAACGTGGTAGCGACTGCGCTCGAGGGCGGTGCAGTGGGAGGCGCTGTGCAGACGGTGCACTACGACGAGAAGCGTCTGTCTGTTACCGAGGTGGAGCAGGTCCGCAGGTCGAGTCTGGCAGGTGCGAGCGTCAATCCCATCACCGGTGGATATCGTCTGGAGGCTGACCACGAGGCGGGTTTGGATCGCCGCTCGAGTGTCGCGGGGCGAGTGAATTCCATCTTTGGGGGGTATGATATGAAGCAGCAGGAGGAGAGGGTGGAGACCAACAAGGCGGAATGAGTAAGTGTTTATCGAGGATGGATATGTTCTGGTGCCACGTTGAACGATGGCCGCTGTATATATTGTATGAGGGGGTCTTTTTGGATCTACTGGCCACGCACTTGTTTAGACCGCGCTGTATTACCATCTGCATTTTTATGATGCGATAGTCTGCAATACCATCTGCTTTTATCCTACTCTTATTCTTCTCCCCTCCGTGCGACGACGCAATCTGGCGTCCATTGGTGGTGGTTCACTGACAATCTTTCCCATTTTTTTAACCACGACGTCGTCGGCGGCATTTTGCTCACTACTCCACACCTCTTCCACACATCGTCCGCCAGTCTTCTCCTCCCCAAAAACAATGCATACAAGTAGATGAAGACACTTATACTTTTGGCGCACTCGAGGCATTGGTTTGGACCATCCAACCCATCCTTGAATGGTGAGAGGATGTAAACGTACCATTGCAGTTGAGGACGGAAGAAGAACAACATATAAGAGTTGGAAGTGAGAAATGGTCCGTATCGCCTTTGGTCGTTTGAAGTCGCTGTTAACGAGCCACGCGAGTTTGGCTCATGCGCGATATTAGGAAATTTCGCCCGCTGATAATGTTGAGTATCAAGAGGGTATGGGACTCTGACTCGCAATCGGAAGAAGGTTGATAGGATAAAGAGGAGCTTCGGATTGCTAAATAAAAGAATAGACGAACAGTTCTTGTCTGTCCGAAGCAACTGTATGATACTGTCTCGTACAAAGGAAACCTGTCTGTGTTGCCGTGACTGTGTCGGATGATAACCTTGGAATGAAGCTAATCACATGACTGTGGGCACATCCTTACACCACAATAACATCCTCGATGCTGGATCACTGGCGGCTTACCGCGCGAGTAATAATGAAGCGGCACCGTAGAATTAAAATCCGTTTGTAATATGGATATTTGGTACCTGTAAAGGGTTACGGGACTTTGGTAACACGACTATTCCGCTTGTTGGAAGCGCATGGAAGGCCAATTACAGCCGCTTGTTGGACTTTCAAAGATGTGTATCCACATAAAATATCTACATCCCTTTGTGTCGGTCTCACCTATTATCCTTTCAAGTTGAGTACTGTTGATTAGTAAGGATCATCACATTGCTGAGTGATCATGACACGACCATGAATCCTCACGTCGAATTCGTAGGAGAAGGTGGCAGCCGTGAAATTTGGAATGAAGAGGGCTAATCTTCTTCAAAATCTAGCTTGTCGTGCCGCAATACATACAGTAAGATTGCATGCACCTGTGTTGCAGTCAGCATGCAGAGCCCTCCGCGAGTGTCAACGGCGCAGTCTCACCCGCATTACAAGCCGAAGTATTTCCAGCTGGCAGGTTGTGTCGTCGAAGAATTCTACTCCCGCTAGAGTCTGATATTACACAAGCCCATGCATATATGATGGAATGGTCTCCTACTCGTGCTATGAACCAAAGAAGTGCTGTCTGTGGCTTTGTGTGGGATATGTGGAGTGCCCATATTGAATAAGAAATATTTACGCTTTGCTTCCGGAGAAAAGGGTAATTATCTGTCACACAATACATGAGGAGTTCCATGCAATCTGGCTGCGGTTGCGCCGCATCAGCTTACTCGCCTACCGCGAATCACGTGGAAATCTCATCCCCGGAACCCAATAAGACCCCCAGCAACGATTTAGAAAGTGGAACACAATAAATCAGAGCGCGGATGGCAAAATCACGGGATTCGTGGTCCACCCGGGCGTCAGAGTACATGCGTGTGAATCACACTGCAGAAAACACCGACACTGCCCCGATACATTGATATTACCTTGGACTGTCATTATGCAGTCCAAACTATTGTTTTCCTGCCTCACAATCCTCACCGTAATTCTCCCTCTGGCCTCTTCTAGTTCCCTACGTCTTGACCCATCTTCTCTCGCATCGCTCTCGTTGCACTTACACCCTCTCGAATCCATGGAAACTCTATCGAAAGAGCTGCTCGCTGTCGTGGCATTGTATGCCTCTAGCTCATCTCTCGAAGGTGGCAAGGACGGCCTTTTGGAAGCCATTGAGAAGAATGCACCAAGCCTGGATGCTATCGGAGCGCAAGGGACTGAGGGCTCCCTGTCAGACGATGTACGGGCAGGTTTGGCTTGCAAGGCCAGTCAGTTGATCTTTGGCGTACGTGCTGTGGAGCCAAAGGATCCTTTGTATAAAGGGGAGCGACAAGAAAATTGGTGAGTGAGTATACTCACACGTGATATCGCTAACACCTATACGCAGGTCAATGACTTGTTGGCTGCCCGCTGCATGCTTCCTTCGAGTTCAAACGCCCCTGGATGTGGCAGTTGCGTTGCGCCTCGTGACCATACTGAGGAGTAAGTTTGCCGTCCGTGGCAATGGCCACAACGCGAATCCGGGGTTCAGTAGTGTCGATAACTCAGGTGTCTTGATCGACACGGGTGCCATTGACTTTATTACCCTATCCCAAGACAAGTCGTTTGTTTCACTTAGACCCGGTGCATCTTGGGACCAGGTGTATGAGCAGCTTGAGCAGCAGGAACTCACAGTTACTGGAGGGAGAGTCAAAGGTGTCGGTGTTGGTGGTCTGATTCTAGGAGGTAAGTGATACGATAAGATCTGTCTCTGGAAACTGTTGCTAATGACTCACGAATGCAGGCGGGATGTCGCATTTCTCGAACCACTGGGGCCTGGTAGCCGACAACCTCAAAAACGTCGAGGTAAATCGCTTTCCAACCAAATACCGTGAGCTTCTACTAACTTTGTAGATCGTACTTGCTGATTCCACGATCGTCCAAGTCAACGCCACGTCCCATCCGGATCTTTTCAAAGCACTTAAAGGAGGAGGCCCCAACTTTGGTAGGTGCGAAAGTCCCACCGTTGATATACCATGCTCATGTATCTCTTGAAGGCATCGTTACTCGCTATGACCTCTACACGTCCTTCGATTACCGCCTCTGGTACACGATGAGAGTGTACAATGCGAGCGAAAAAGACCGCGTGATGAAAGCTGCCGTCGAGGTCGAGAACGCCATGGAAAAAGACGACAAAATCGGGTTCTTCTTGAGCGTCGCTCCCGGTACACTCACTGCAGGAATGTTATACAGAGGCCAAGCAGACTTTCCGGACGCCTTCCGAGCGTTCGATGGCATTCCTGTCATGATGGAGGCTATTCCGCCAACCAACGGTACGCAGCTGGATATGGCAAAGGCCACTGCAATTGATGGTATCAAAAAGTACGTACCAGCTCCATCTTCCTTGAGTGGATGATTCCCTCCGCTGACATGGTAATTTGCTTGGTAGGTACGAAACTGGGGCTTTGACGGTGAAGCCAGACCCGGCCCTGTATGCAGAGCTGCATACCATTTTGCAGAATATCGCCAAAGCCCCTAACGTTACTCTGTTGTTCACATTCCAGCCTCTTGGTGCGGCAGCTGTCGCGAAGGGAAAGTCGAATGGGGGAAATGTGGCTAACATCCCCGCTGAACAGCAATCCTGTAAGTCGTTCCCGCAAGATCGTGCAGTTTAATAATAATTAACCATGGCAGGGCTGGCTATTATTACGCAGTGGGCTGATGATGCCGACGACGCTGTGGCGCGCTCTCAAATCAGTCAGCTGATCGGCGAGCTTGCATCGGCGGCGAGATCTCGTGGATTATTGCTGGATTTCTTGTTCCAGAATGACGCTTCCTACACCCAATCCCCGTTGAAGAGTTACGGGCCGGAGAGCTTGGAGTATATCACAAAGATCGCGTCCAAGTACGATCCCACGGGCGTCTTCCAAACCCTGCAGAACTCGGGGTTTTTGGTCTCCAAGGCCTAATGCCGAGCTCGTCATGGTTGCGGATTAGTTTAGTTCGAAGCCGAAATCACAATGAATCTCTCCTCGCGTGTTTGAAATTTCAAGTCATTGCAAGTTATGGGCACAACCGCCGGTCGCTATATCAACAAGGAGGGCTACAGAGTGCATTTTTGAGTCACCTAGTGTTTTGTGAGTTTTCTCAGCCGTAGCTACCTAAGATGGGCACTGTTGGTTTAATTGATCCTATCGTATTATGGTGGCGACATGACAGCGGCGACATCACGCACGGCACATCACGGAATATGGCGGGTAAACTTCATCTTTAGAGGGTATAATATAATGGGGTAGCAGGAGGAGAGGGTAGCGACTAACAAGGCGACATGAGCAGGTATCCATGGATGACGGTCCTATTGCATTACAAATACGTAGATTGATCATGAACTTTTCATTTCTCCTACTTCCTATTTTTCGCAAATGTCAAACTAATAGAATTAGTACCAGTTCTCCATTGCTGGTACTTCACTTCCAGCGCATTTCTCACGTCCAGCGCATTTCTCCCTTCCCGCCGATTTCTCCCTTCCTGCCGATTTCTCACTTCCTGCTCGCTTGATCCATGGCCTTCTGAGCCAAGGTGGCCTTCCGTTTCTTTTTTGCTTCTTCCTTTTTGCGCTGTGCCTCCTCGTATCCGGGAGGCGGGACGATGAAGCTCGAACTCAACTGACTGAGCTGTACAATTTGATCGAATCTCGCTTGATCAATCACGGCGTCGCCACTCTCTTCTGCCTTCTGGCTAATTCTCGCTTCCTTCCGCGGCGTTGGCGCAGTTTTCTCCCCTTTGTCTTCCGCGTCGCCTTTTCTTTTATTGGACTTTGCATTACCGTTGTTCGCCCTTCTCGATTGACGATTCGTCAGGGGGAGACTATACGAGAGGACTTCTGAGATCTTCCGTCTTTCTTTTCGACATTCGTTCACTCGGCAGGAAGTGTAGTCCCCCGGATTAATGTGTGTTGCTTTGCTGGAATGGAGGTCTTCGCGATGACAGACCCATGCGGGTGGTACGGTGTCACTTATAAAGGCGTCGTCAGGCGCATCGGAGGGGAGCTGAATCTTTTGGTGGCCCTTGGTGGCCTCAACGCCGCTATTTTTTTCCGGGCTGTTCACTTTCTGTTTCCAGTCTTCATAGTCTTCTGCTTTGTGTCGTTCCCGCTCTGCTTTCTGCGGTTTTCCTTCTCTCCGGTTCCAGTCTTCTTTCCATGGGTTGGTTTATGCTTTGAACCAGTATCTAATTCCCCAGATTCCGACTGGCTGCTATCGGACCCAGCGTCTGAATCGTCCGGCGTTTCGACCGCCTTCCGCTTCCCGCTCTTTTTGCTGCTCATGTTCTCCTGCTCGGGGTCTTTTCCGCTGCATGCCACTTTTTGCTTGGCATCCTGCGGCACCTTCGGCGGGGACTTGTGCTGGATCTGTGGCTGCTTCTGTACTGGTAAACGCGAAGGCCCTGGTGTGGAAGACCTTCTTCTGTGCTCATCCAGTTCTGCCTCCTCAGCTTCGTTCATGGCCTGGTGATTCGCTCGGACCCCGGGATCTCACTATGGTCCAAAATCCCTAATTTAGAAGTTCTTTTATTACACACTATTTTATGGGCAATTCTTTGCCATTTTCAGGGGGTCTAAAACAAGCTCTGAGTGCTAGTATAGATATTTTACGCTACTTTACCCCTCCCTATTAGCCTTCTCCTTACCCCGCTATCACCGCGCCACCCCCTCCTTCCCCTTCCGCCTCCTTAGGTTTAGCTAATAAGTATAGTATTAGTGTTGCTAAGGGAAACTAGCGCGCTTAATAGAGTGGCGCGCTTAATAGTGCTTTATATTACTTGCTAAGATTTTCTGCTGATTTTTACACGCGATATATAAAGCACAGGCTGCACTAATTCTGCACTGTAATGCTAACCACATTACTTTTTTCTCAATATTCCCAACCATACATGCTATTCGAAAGATGAGTGGGAGAGGATTTCTGGCAGATTGGGACAGTCCAGAATGGGCTCTTTCGCGCAGGGCATGCGAGTTCGACGACACGATGCTGTTAGACAAAGCCATCTCAATGACTGCTCCAGAGAACCTTGAGACATTTTACGACCATGTCCGCCTGGACGCGACCAAGAATGACGCGACAGCGATTTTGAACAGTCTCGTGGAGCGCGGCGTGAGTATCACGCCCCGCTGGCCACGCGACGCCGTGCACGCATCGAAAGAGACCCTCGAGTTTCTGCTCGCGCAGGGCTGGGATATTAACGCGCGGCCGGATTCGGGAAACAACCGAGAACCGTTTATGTGGCATGTTGTTCGAGACAGTGATTTGGTCAAGTGGTGCTTGGAGCACGGCGCGAGCGTCCATCCACGCGATCAAGAGCCACTTTGCGACGACGTTATTACAGAGTCTCAGCGCAAATGTCAACAGATTCTTGAAAAAGTTGCAGCTTGGGGGAGTGTTGCGACGTTTGAGCTCTTGCGCTCTAAAGGGGCGCCCCTAGGATGGCGTTCGCTGCATCGGGCCGTCGAGACTGCTACCTACGGCCGTCCTGAGCAAGCAGGAGACGACAGAGAACATGGTGAGCGTATGGCTATGGTGCGCCACCTCCTCGACGTGGTCGGATTCGACGTGAATGCCCCCGATCAGCCTGTGGGTAGCAAGGTGCTGCCTATGCACAACGGAACGCCAATTTGTTACATCCCGGCCTCCGGAATGCTGGAGAGAGACACGCGGGAGCTCACCTGGCTGCTTCTGGATCGAGGCGCGGATCCAACTCCCGCTCTAGAGATTGCAAAACGCTTCTACCCCAAATTTGCAGAAGACGTCAAGGCATGGAAAGCACAGCGTGGCGGTGATAGTAAATGTTGTGTACAGTAGACACAGCGCTGGGAGTACATGTGTTAGGTTTTGTGTGTGAAATATTTATTCACCTTGAGGATGCCTTATAAAGGTTTATAGGTTCAAGTCAAAGTGTTTCAACACTGGTGATTCACAGTGAGTGCGACGCCTAGAACGCTTCGCGACGTGGAATGAAAAACCCTGATTTTTGAAACATTGCGCATCTAATGGATATGCCTGACTAGTCTCGCAAATCCAACTGCTCTTGGCCAACCATGTAAAGAGATTTGAATTACTCTCGTCTACCATTTGCACGTCGCGAGCAGCTGGTAGAATTTGGAACAATCCACACCCAACGTGCCGCACTGGGCCGCCGGTTTCCCACCACAAGTAGTGGCTAGGTTGACATAGGGCCTTGTGCACTGCGCAGTAATGAATTTGCAAGAAAGTACCCCAGCGACAACTCCCGAGCCAGAATCAGCAGTAGGCGCATAGGGACCTCCTCTGAAAACGCAGTTTTCATCCACAACGTTGTCTGCGCTATCCCTGAACTTGAAAGGCTGGCCAGGGCCACCGGTACCAGGGGAGACCTCGGGGCCGACATCTGTAATCTCAGAACCACGCGGAACGGTCTCGGAGCTTTCGATATTCGGTGGGTCGACGTCGCCGCGGCAAGGATCAAGTACTGTACCTCTGTCAACCAGGAGAGCTATATTGACAGCTGGCCCATCTCTGGGGTGGGCTCGCCAAATTTGGAACTCTCTGTGTGGCCAGTAGAATTGGATAGCCTGGTAGCCTTGGTGGTATACTGCCACGGTGGCGTAACCTGGGGGAAATCGGATATCCCCGGCCTTTGCCTGATTGGGATCAAATAGCACCTGAAAATGTCTTGGTCAGTTCATGGACACGAGTGTAGACTTAAAAAAGATCAACGGAAAGCTCCTGGAGATATTAACGGTACTTACTGCTCCTTTGCCATATCCCTTTTCTAGCAATATGTCCTCCTTGACTTGCCGGGCGTAGGCAAATCCTGAGACGTAAGCACCAGGTAAAAGTTCCAGGATCTTACCGCGGATTTGATTCACTTCAGATTGGTATACCCATCCGGTTGGGTCCGACCTAGTAAGGGTTTCTTGGTCCTCGGCGTTATTATCACCTATGACCGTTTTCGACCCGGCCATTATGTAGCATGCAGGCTCAGGGCCGAGTAGGATGGGGTTGAGTCTCGATCCGAGATATATCCTAGGAGTAGGTTGTTTAGTAAAGCTTCCACACTTAGACTAGACCTCGTCTACGTACTGTAGTATGTTGATTACATCAGCTTGGAAATTGTGTAGAATACTCGGCTTCTCCCAAAAATGTGCGACGAAGGCCCCTAACAAAGTCAGCATGGCTCTTCTGCTGGGAAGATTAAAGTTACTGTCCCTTACCTATGTTTGACACGCAGAAGACCGCGATGCAGCCTACCAAATTCTCAACTAGTATGTTCTGCTTGGTATTTCCCCACATTACTTGAGCGATGGCGGTGTTCGTGCCCAAGACGCCATTATCATTAACTATTGTGATCGTTTCGCCCTTTCTCCTCAACTTCTCGTACCAGTCACCCCAGTCACCAGTCCCTGGTTCAGGTGTGTCAAAGATAGTGAGATTGGATGAGTCGAGATGATCTTCCAACGCGGGCGGCTTGTCGAGCTTTGGCGTATCACTAGGGGCAACTCTTCGTTCCCTAGTGCGTGCACAAGCATTGCCGCAACTCGTCTTCTCGCAGAATTTCTGAACGGTAGTCGCTGTTTGAGTGGTCGTTGAGACTGTTGTTGCGGAGCCGGTACATGCGGTGACTGCGTAACATGTACTACTGGTGCTCGTGGAGGTGGTTCTTGAGCTTAGATCGGGGTAGACGGACGTAACAACCACAAACTTTGTAGTGCATGTTGGATATCGATTGCTAGTGGTGCACGAAGATTCTGGCTTGTCGTCCGGCTAGAGCGGACCGTCAGTCTCATCTAGGTAGAAAATAGTCGTGCGAAGCAGAACCGAATATCGTTTCAAGGGGAAGCGTGTGTAAAGGCACGTACTCACCGCGTCAGACCCACCGCCCTGTTCCCCTCCATATGCAGTGCATGATGAAGATTCCGCGCAAGTGCCGCTGTAGCAGTTCAAGCCGGTACACGAGCGTGAGGAGCAATTAGGACCAATGCAGATGCCACCCCACACAGTCTAGTCCTGAACAGCCAAGACTGATGCAATTGAGCCCGAAGCAATGTCCACTACCACCGCCACCGCCGCCGCCGCCCTCACAATCTGAGCCCAGGCAACCGCCCCTCAAGCAACTAAGGCCCTTGCACACGCCGTCTACACAGTTCGGTCCGAGACAGCCAAACGCAATGCAGTCTGTTCCTGTACATACGCCATTAGAGCAACCACTGCCGGAACAGCCAAAGCTTGCGCAAAGAAGTCCTGGAAGCTGTCAGTGATATTGTTGCTGCTCTATGCCGTACAGCTTGCATACCAATGCACTTGCCATTGACACAATCACGTCCTGTGCAACGGCCATTGGTCACGCTTGGATACCCGGTGATTGTGGGGATCGCCCCTCCAGTTGTCGTCGTCGTGCCACCGATTACTGTAGTGGTTCCGCCGACAACAGAGGTGGTCCCTCCGATAACTGTAGTGCCACCACCCAGCGTGTCCAACAGTCCGTACTACGCTACGTACGAGCTCATGAGGTGTACGTTACGGGTCAAATTAGAGCTACTTACGTACGGAGGGCTTAAAAAAAGCTGATTACGGGCCGTAGGCGTAGCTACGGCCCGTAAACACGTGATACCTGTCATCACTCTGGGAGAAGGTCCTTAGGCCCCTAGGGAGCTGGAAATTGACGTAAATCTCGCTGTAATATCCACTCTTGAAGCTCAAGTACGTAGCTCTTAACGACGCCTCTCCGGAGCCAGTTTTTCTGGAGTTGTAAGGCCTTAATAGTCGTTGGAGAGAGGCGGTTTCAGTCGTCTATAATTGTGCGTTTTGCAGTTGAAAAGGCCCTCTCACACTCACATAAGGTGGCAGGTATTGAGAGGAAATCAAGGGACATCTTAAAGACGATGGGATACTTAGTACGGCCCACGGAGAGCCACTAAGCTTGTGGGTTATCAAGGAGCCCTTAATAGGCCTCACTTGGGTTGTCAAGGTCCTCTCTTAGGTCGTCAAAATACTCGTCAAGTTGAGACGGGCGTTTTTGACGCTTGTGAGACCTTGACCCAGTAAGTAGCATAGGATTAACGCTCATTATTTTGGAGTAATGGGAGCCTAAAATACCCTTAGGAAGCTTCCGCTGGGATGGCTAAGAGACAGCTGGCTCCTCAGGATCGCTCTTAGCCTTAAGGTATTGCTTGAAGACCTTACGCGCTAATTGCTCGGCCTTCTTGTGCCACGACGGGTGCCTTGCCCAGTGGTCCTTGAACCATGTGAGACGGAGCTTTGGGTGTAAAATCATCGCGATATAATAGTAGGACGGCTCTAGGTCTATTACTATCTAGGTCTAATATGATATGAGCTTCTCAAGCCCAAACCTAACGCCGTTCTTAATAAAGGAGCTATCTAACTCACCCGCCAGGGCGTCGCGACGCTCTAAGAGCGAGTTATAGAGCTCCTGCAAGTTAACAATAGTCTGCTAGAGAGACCTAAACCTAGAGACGCCGACGGAGCCCTTAAGACGCCGGCACATCTTATAGAACTCTTGCAAGAGGTTAATTATTATATCCACCTCGTCCCATTCATCCTCTGAGAGTAAGTCGAGTAGTAGGTCGTAGTCACGGGTGAGAGGCGTAGTCACTATCTCATTATCGTTGTTAGACTCGTCGTTGTCTAGATCAGTGGCGTCCCGGAGCTTGCGGATAAAGCGTTAGATAGGCTCTTTAAGCTCTCTGCAACGAAGAAGCATTAAATATACTAAGTGCCACCTCACGCCGCCGTCCTAGCGGAGGTTAAGGGTGCCAAAGGCCTAAAGGGCGTCAGTCTCATTAAGCTCCTTCTAGATAGTTAGGAATAGCTCTCAGCGCTTATAAGATGCGTAGACAGCGTTGACGAAGTTATGTAGCTTGCCGACGACTCCATGCCTTCGAAAGAGCTGAAATTGGTCCTAAGGAGCTGCCTGAGCTAGCTCAGCCTCCTACTTACTCACTCTACTACCGTAGATGACGGACTTGACGACTAGGTTAAT
>ML976984.1:1334081-1418382 GCA_010015675.1 Byssothecium circinans
CGCACCTATACCTTCTGTAGCTCCTAGATAGTACAACCTTAGTTCAATCCCACAATCTTTTCCACTGCGTACTGTCCACTCTGCTCACTGCGACAGTTATGAGCCCGGCTTGCACCCTGGGATTGTTCTCACCTGCTGTTGTAACGACGCTCTGTTCAGACTTGGGAACAATCAATTAAGTGGGGCTGGCGCAGTGAAATTGAATTGATTGATTACCTATTCGGGCTAGAGAATTCCCTGTATAGGTTTAACCCCTACTTAATTAGGTTAGCGGTGGTTTCTACAGAGCCGATTGAATTGATTGTTCCCAAGTCTGGCTCTGTTAGAGTCGCCCGTTACTGTACCGCGTTCTCCATAACGCACCTGTTCACCTGCGCATCCCTACGGCGCACATACTAGGATCTCTGCCTAGATCCAATGGCTACTGAGTCCGACCCCGCTGTGACGCGAGTCACTGTCGTCCTGAACACACCAGACGACTGGTTTACCTAGTTGTTTATTCGCCGAGACGTCACCAATCGACATGGCCTCTGGCAACACATCAACCCTGACGTAGCGAAGGAGGATCTCCCTGAGCTACAGGAGCCTCTTGAGCCTCAACTCACTGATTACGAGCTTGAAGCTACTAGGCTCTCTCACCTATCTGCTGACGATCGAGAATCCTACCGATGGGAATGCGATTGATGGGAACGCCGTCGTTCTAAGTACCGCACTCAAACGAAGGCTATGGCTGACCTGAACACGGACATTAGCAAGACGATTGCTGCTCGCCATATACATCTGATCGAGGATCATGATACGCCATATGATCAGCTAGTTACCCTCAAGAAGTTCTTTTGTCCTACAGACGCGACACGTCGTCGCGAGCTAGCTGATAAATACAACGCTCTCAAGACTGCACCACGAGCTGCGAAGAAGGTTGAGCAATGGCTGGCCGACTGGGTATACATTACTGCTCAAGGCAAATTAATTAAGCTGCCTGAAACCAAAGGCAATCGACTACAAGAGGACTTTCTAATCGCCTGCAAGGCACTCGATCAAGAGTACGCCACATCCTGCCTGCGCGAGATCTTCAAGCATGAAGCGCGAGGCACTACCACCGAGATCTCATCTCTGGAGACTTACGTCGCCGAGATGACTACCTATCTACGCCGTACAAAGCCACACTCTACTGGCCTAGCAGTCTTAGCTGCCGAGCTTGGAGTTACAAAGCAAGTTAATGCTGAACCTGCTAAAGGTAACCGCGGTAGCAGCCGTGACCGAGACAAGCCATCCAGAAACTATGTCTGCGGGAAGAAGCACTAGTATGCTAACTGCTTCATTCTTAACCCACGCCACCTATGACGTCCAAAGGACTATCGGCCTACTGCTGAGATGGCTCGCAAAGTTGAAGAAGCACAGAAGGACCCCAAGATCAACGCACGCATCAAGACTGCTCTCGAGAAGTGGACAGCCCAATAACCTTGGAACACTGGATCACTGCAAGTTGATAATGGCAATCCTCCTACTGAGGACAGTAACACCTTTGTGGTGATTGCTGGCCTATCACATGTGAGTCTTGATCAAGTTAATTCTCTTGAGCCTGAATCTCTCAAAGAACAATTGAATGACGATTTAAAAACAATCACATTAGACAACAATACTGAGCCTAACAGAGAGCTCACAGTAATGGTTGGAGACAACGCTGATAAGGCTGAGCTCCTTAACCAATGGATCGTTGATCTAGGGTCTAACACCCATGTTGTCAATACAGAGTCCTAGTATGGCTAGAAGAGGATGAACAATAATCCACAACATCGCTACGTTCACGTAGGCAATAGCCGAATCCTTATCACGGCTTAGGGCACGATGGAACTCGTCGCTTGAACACCACATAGGCTACAAACGCTGGAGTTGACGCACGTCGCGTATGTTGAAGGCTTTCTCACAAGCTTATTGGGACTCGCTCGCTGCCGTACAGAGTCTATCCATTTTGACTCTGGCCGTGATGTTCTGTACATGCGCCAACCATCAAACGTTATCGCGCAACTCAAGTATAATGGAGGCCACTGGCTGATAGATGCTGAGCCATCAAATTGACCGCCGCTATCACTTCTACACTCACCGTTGAGTACGTTTGGGGCATCCTACCGTCCGTCGTACGCGCCAAAGCCTACCAACGTCATTAATCGGCGTGCTGCTCATTAGATCTGGGGCCATCTAGGTCAGAAAGCAGTCGACCAGCTTAAATCAAACGTTAAAGGTGTTCAATTAACTGGAGAACATATGGACTGTTAATGCCAGACATGTATCAAAGCTCAAATGACTCATATTATCTCGAGACGCCCGGCTGAGAGCCGCGCACAACAACCATTCTATCGAATCGCGATAGACCTGATCTACATCATCCCTGTAGGAGACGAGTGTATCGACGGCAGCAAGTACGCCCTGCACTCTATAGATGAGCACTCAAAGTGGCATGAAATAGCCACAGTCAAGCGGAAAGACAAGACGACCCTTATACGCTGGTTCATGTCCTTGATCCGCAAGATTCAGCGCGTGTACAACGCTGACGTAGTTGCTATTTGATGCGATAATGAGAAAGGATTTGGAAACGATCTTATCAACACAACAGAAGAGCTGGGTATGCTGTATGAGCCAGCACCAGCTAGAACAAAGGAGCCAAATGGACTTATTGAACGCGCTGGTGGAGTATTGACGCAACGAGCTCGCGCCATGCGCATTCACGCCAATCTGCTAAAGAGTCTATCGCACGAGCTGTATCGCACCGCCGCATATATACTCAATCGCACGCCTACTAAAGCACTGGGATGGAAGACACCGTACGAGGTTATATGGGGATGAAAGCCACTCATCGCTTATATGAGGCCTATCGGCTGTCGCGCCTACGTCTACAACCGTGATCTTAAGGCTGCTGACAAGCTTGAATCGCGCACTCTTATTGGCTACCTCATTGGCTACCAAGGCACCAACATTTTCCGCATATGGCTGCCTACAAAGGATACTGTCATCGTCACACGCGACGTCGTATTCGAGCATACACTCTTCTTTGATGGGATGGATGGGTATGCGTCAGGATTAGTGCTTGAAGAGGTGATTGAACTACTTGAATACCCAGAAGAACATCAACATAATGATATTAGTATCGAAGATTTGTTGACTGCTCGTCAACGTCACCGCCTAGCAGAGACACCTATGACCTCAGCTTCGAGAGCTGCAGGCTCCCAGGTGGGGGGTGAACAGATGGACGACGCATTTGAATTAACACAGCAATAGCTACCTACTCCTAGACCTATAATGTCTACTGTCACAAGCAATTAGACTCCTAAGAGTGATGAAATACCTGAGGGCTATCACTAACGCGGCGAGAGAGCTCCACGAGACGTTAACCTGGACCTAACTGACACAAGCTTAATTATCTCTGGCAAACGCAATCGAAAGCAGAAAGATCTTAATAACTTTGCAATTCACACATACGCTACAGCATTGGGAGCTATACCTCTTGTCAACTATCTCTATGCATTTTTGACCGAGATTCACTCTATACCTACGGGAGATGGAATACCACGGATCCATCAGTCTCAGCTGCCACCTCTGCCGAAGGCAGTAAAGTAGCTTAACACACACATGTTTGGCAGTCAATTTAGACGCGCTCTAGAGGTTGAATGGCGAGACCTACACGCTAAAGGCGTCTTTGGATGAACTGACAAGTCTAAGGCCACTGCAGACGGCGAGGTACTGCCGTTGATGTGGGTATTCGCGTACAAGATTAACGGAGATGGATACCTCTCACGGTTTAAGGCTCAACTTATTGTTTGAGGAGATCTTCAAGCTCCACTTGACGACATGTATGCTGCTATGCTCGCGATTCGCAACTTCCGCGCTCTCGTTGCAATCGCCAATTACTTTGATCTAGAGCTGAAGCAGTACGACGTCCCTACTGCCTTCCTAAACGCTGAGATCAATTGAAAACTGTACGCTGAAACACCTAAGGCGTTCCGCCATGCTAAAGGCGAGATCATGCTAGTGCTCCGCGCCCTGTACGGCCTAAAGGAGTCACTAATCCTATGGTACAACGAACTACGTCAACAGCTTGTCAAGCTAGGTCTGAAGCTAGTTGAAGGCTTTCCTTGCTTGTACACAAGCCGCTGGCTCATCCTATTCGTCTACGTTGACGACATTGTTATGGCATATCATTAATCTAATGCCTGTTTCCACAAGTCCTTTGAAAAGAATCTAGTGGACCTATACAACATTAAAGCTATAGGAAACCTTACCTGGTTTCTCGGAATCCACATCGTCCGCGATTAAGCTCTGCATAAGACATGGCTAGCCTAAGACGCTTTCATCAATAAGGTGTGCGCTCAATTTAGCATTGAGACTGTGGGTAAGGCTCCAGACGTCCCACTTATGGAGAACTGGCTGCCGCAGTCTACTGAGGAGCCTGACATTGCTCGAACAAAGCTCTATCAGCAACTGGTTGGCTCTCTCGCATACATTGCTGTCTGGGGTAGACCTAACGTTGCCCGTACGCACGTCGTGTTTGCCTGTCACCTTACTAACCTAGGACAGTCTCACATCTTGAAGGTCCGGCAGACCTGGCGCTACCTGCTCAGCACGAAAGCTCTTGCTCTTGAAGCCTCTGCTAGCGCGCAGGATATGGCTGAGTATCTATCTGACGATCCAACGTACCGCGATCCTCTCTTCTTTGGATCCTCTGATGCCTCATACGCTAACGAGCCTGAGACTCGCCGGAGCTCTCAAGGCTACGCATTTAAGTTTGGTGGACTGATGATTGACTGGAAGTTAACAGTACAACGTACAGTTATAAAATCTACTACAGAATCTGAATTACTGGCTCTATCACTTGCTGGCTCCTAGATGGAAGAATGGATGCGATTCTTCTCTAGTATTGACCTCACTCTTAACTATACCCCTACTATCTGGTGTGATAATCAGCAGACCATTAGTATTGTTACAAAGCAGCATGATAAGCTTAATATAAAGGTCAAGCACGTTGACATACACCAGCTCTGGATTCGACAGGAGGTCACCACCTCACGCATTAACATCAAATGGGTCCCTACTAACCATATGCCTGCCGATGGACTCACAAAGATTCTGCCCAAGCAGAAGTTTGCAGATTTCGTCCGCCAAATTGGCCTCGTTGATATTACCGAGCGTCTGAAGGGCCTGCGTCAGGCTAATGGCGACGATCTTGACGGTATCTACATACACTGATACTGATCAGCTGTCATTAACTCCATGCCTGAGCGTCCACGCCAGCTGGGGGGTGTGTCACGGTTTATGGCTCTTACCCTATGAGATGGTTACTCCTACCCTTGCTTGAGTGCTACTCACCTTTCTGAGAGTACTACACCTGTCTAGGACTAGCGTTATTTGTGCCTGCGCACCTATACCTTCTGTAGCTCCTAGATAGTACAACCTTAGTTCAATCCCACAATCTTTTCCACTGCGTACTGTCCACTCTGCTCACTGCGACAATATACTATCAGTAGTAGTACGCGAGACGTACGCGAAAAAGACGGCAAATTCCGCTGAATCTAAGCCTTTTCAGGCGACAAATCACCACAAAACTGACCCCCTCCCGTACAGCCGTAATTACGACGTAAAATACACGAAACATGGCTACTGTACGGCTACTTTACGACTCACAAAAGGGCTACTTACGTACGCCCCGAGGGGGACTACGGGCCGTAAACTACGGCTGATACTACGGACTGTTGGACACGCTGCCACCACCACCCGCCGGGGGAACAGAAACTGACCCCCCGCCTGGGCACCATGATGGTTCAGGAGGACACGTTGGTCCGGGACTGCCGATCGTGACGGTGCTCGCGGGCGAAGGGGCTATGACTTCAGGTCCCTTATCAGAGTTCTCGTTGCCGTTGAAGGAGGAAACTGCAAACGCATAATTTCAGGCTCCAGGAAAAAGAAAGTACTGGTCATTGCAACTAGACGAAGTCATGGTAACGTTTTCAATGAGCTCCAACTGACTTCCTTGGAGGTTTACATTGCGATACCAGACCCTATATCCTCCAGCAGAGTCAAGACCCGACCAAGTAAGACTGGAAAGCACGTAAGCAATGGAGTACTAGTGTCGTTGAGAATACGCTCGGTAAATGGACTCACTGTACGGTGGTGGGATCATTTGTATGAACTTGTAGTCCGCTCGGGATGGGAGGAGTGCCCGCGCCGGGTACCACGCTGAAGGAACCCGCCGGAAGCCCTTGCCCATTCTGATCCCAGGTTACTAGGAAGATGGCATAGTTCCGGCTGGGAATGAAGTCGTCAATGACAGCTGGGGAAGTCTTGAAAGCTGCACCGCTGATAAACTGGCAGTGGTCCCACTTCCAATCCCAGTAAATAACATTGTATTCAACGATCGAGCCCGTGGACCCGCCCGTTGGAGGATCCCATATGACCGTGACTCCATTGCCACTGGGCTGCACGTTAATATTTCGTGGTGGCGGCGGGAGTTCAGGTGTAGCTACTGCTGATACGGATGAGGTATAGGCGCTCTTGCGATCTCCAGCGGCTGCACGGACAGACACCGTATATACCCAACCTTCTAATGGCCATTGTGAGTCCCACCGATTAGTATCGACAGTGCCAGGAGAGAAAGAAGCGGAGACTCCATTCACAGTAGCTTGGACATCATAACTATACGCGCCATACACTGTGTTCCATTAGCCCTCGAACATCATCGCTGCTAGACATAAACTTGCCAGCATCCCAAGTAACAGTTACACCCTGGGGAGAGGAGAAGGCCTTGATATTAGAAGGCACTGGGAGGTCCCTCACCAGGCTGGCATCGCTCTAGAATTCGATGGGTAGAATCAGCAACGTCTCCTATCTTACTCCCCATCACAGCGTTTCCTTACCTGATCAGGAACCGTAAGAGGGGAAGAGCCTATTTTGAAATCATTCACTAAGGTCTTCGAAAAGGCGCTGGCAATCTGATATTCCCCCCAGGCGTTAGGGTGCAGACCATCGTATCCTACAAACTATATATCAGTTGCCTAAGCTTGATCAAAACTGTAAACGTATCACCTACCAGCGGGACAGCCGGAGTCTTGGCAGGCGTAATTCCTTGGAATATCGACCACGTGAATGGGAGACGGCGCCGTCGACATTGTCGACAAGAGGCCAGACAGCTGGCTGTTGTAAATGTCGGTATTTTGCACGAGGTCATCACGCCCGCCGATATGGGTGCGATGAGGTATATTGGCGACTGCAAATTTCAGGCTCGGATTAACAGATCGCGCATTCGTAATCAAAGTCTGGATACTTGCAAGGGTACCGCTGACGTCGCTATAGAACCATCCCAAGTCGTTGAAGCCCAACATAAGAAGAATGAGGTCAGCTGGATTCTGTTGCAAAACGCCTCGGATAAGTTCTTTATCCACAGCTGCTGCTCGTCCCCAGACAGCGAAGTGGTTGCTATTCGATAGGAACCCAGGATCCACACCTACGGCATAGCCGCCATCTATCGAAAAAGAGGTGTCTGCGGGTGATCCGTACAGGGGTGGAGGTTGCGGGGCGGCAGCCGGTGGAGGAGCTTTCGTGCCTTTGTAGGGACCGACTATCTGAAACGAAATCCCACTCGATTGAAACCATTGCCAGATTCGGTAGCGCCATGTGTAGTCGCCTTGCTGGCCGTGAGTGATAGAGTCGCCGAGCAGGAGAGTGTCTGGTGTTAGAATTGTTAGACGAAGGGATCAGAGCTGCAACCATGTCTGATATTTCCGGATACTTGTTACCCCCCTGCACAAGGGGCATGGCTGGCGCAAGCTGACGGACAGCCTCATACTGAGGATACTGCGTGATATTGGTTGGAAGAGGAATTGCAGGAACACTCGCAAGCCGTTGAAGCTCCAATGCGACAGAGGCTTCGATCTGTACTGCTGATGCAAACCCGATAGTCGCATTGCTTGGCGCGCTGGTCGACACGGCTTGCGCTTGTGAGCTATTTCCAGTTGTCGCAGATGCGGTTGATGCTGCATCCACGAAGAAACCAAATGAATAGAGGACGGGAGATAAAAAGAAATGAATGAGACGTGTGGAAGGCATGATTGGTTGTCGTTGTCCGTATGGCGCAGAGAGAGGATGCAGGATTATCAGGCCCGCGGTAAATTCGAGACCTGGGAGAGTAGCTATCGCTCCTCTATGTATAGTTGGCTCAAGATCAGTGCTAGGTGCGTTCAGGCCTTGCCGTCTTCCAACTTACAGGGGTAGATATTGGATGAACAGGCACAGCGGGCCCAAAGTCTTCTTACAGTATATGGCGCGCGGTCATTAGAGGACTAGCTACCGTGAAAGTGGAGTGACATTATGCTCTATGCCAGCGAACTTTTCGGAGTCCGAGAATCTAGGCGTTGAAGGATTCTATTGACGGCATCTGCACTTGACCGCGTCGTTAGTTCGGGAGTTGGATGCATTATCCCAGATCCACATTACCACAAATCGTAAGATCACTGCAACTGCGAAGCATCGATATGAATGCACAGGTGACGTGCTATGGTCAAGGATGAAGCTACACATCACACAGACTAGTGTGGCAGCCTGTCTATATTCTCGAGCGTCTCGCTCCCCCATACTTAGTTAGATCAATATACACCTGTACACTCAACACTTGGTCGCCTTCCTGGATCCTGCATGACGACGGTGATTTGAATGCAGAATGCAGAGCCCCTGTAGTCCTTATCACCATATTTCATAGAACTTGATGCTTGCAGATTGTCACTTTGTGTCGAGGTTGGCGCTTACATGCTTGGACTGTGCCATCTGCAATGCTTATCATAATACTGCGGCGTAGTTCATGCCAGTGGCGGCCACGCTATTCCTCCTGTGATTGATATCACAAGACTGCATTGGTATTAATCCTTCCGATACCATGCTACGCCTCCTGTGATAGCTATTCTGGTACTGCGTTGAACTTTGTGCTTGCAACGTCCATCATGGCGCATTGCATTGATTTGGAGTGCCCGATGCATATGCATGCATATTAGAGGCCACATGCAGCTTCCCCTAATGCCAAATAGTCAATTTCCGCTCTCGGTGTTATCGACAATATGGAGGTAAGCTCCGCGGCAAATTAATGGCTTAGAGGATGTCATTTCGTGCCCACAGTCAACTTATCAACGTACGCAGGGGATAGACGACTGACTGAGTCACTATGCCCCACATAGAAGCCATATACCATCGTATTATCAAACTAGGCAAGACATCAGAAAGTGCGAATATTGTTATAATCTGCCAAATTTCCATTTTTCATTTCATTTTTAAGCAGAGTTGCTAACAAGCAAGCAAAGCAAGTTTTGAGCGTCTGCTTTGCTTGCTTGGGTTCTAGCTTATTAGATGCTTGACTTGCTTAACTTAGGTGAAGTTTTGGCTCTAATTGCTTGAGACTTGCTTGCTTGCTTGATAAAATTTGTGCTGTACAGAGTTGAAGTAGGTACAGATTACTGCTAAGAAAACTCCCAGTCGCATATCCCATATCTGTTGCCTAGCTCGTCGTCAGTAACTAGCGCTTCAAGCTTCTCAGCAACCTCCTCAGCTGGGCGTTCAAAACCAGCTCGCTGCCAGGCTCGAATACACTGCAAAGCTGCCAGCAATTGAGCCCTAATTTTGCGTCTTTTTAGCTCTAGTAGATCACCAAGCTCGCTAAAGAGGCACTCGCACTCGCAGCTAGAGGCGGGGATTGTTAGGACGTCGATTACTAAGCGTGATAAATTGGGGTATTTCGGCGCTAGTTTAATCTAATAACGGACGGGGCAGCTGCCACCATTAAGCTGCTCGCGCGTCCATTTTAGCTCCAGTCTCTTCCACCGCTAGTACTCATCTAAATCCTCGTCGTCGCTACTATCGTCAGCGTCAGCTATTGCAGCGATAGCGTCCTCAAGGTCACTAGATTGCGTAGCTGGGCTGCTTTTTAGCTTATCAGCTGGCCTGTATTGCCGCCAAAGCTGCTTAAACGCAGCGTTATTGCGCGCAAGCCATTCTGGCTTTTTGCGCCAACTGCGATCGCAATAACGCTTGTAGTATAGGTGGAGGATCATAGCAGCGTACGGGTAAGGGCTTACATTAAGTTTCGCGTAGTAATTGTTAGCTTTAGCCTAGGCAGCGCGAAGGTTAATAGGTATATAATCCTCTAGAGCGCTAGGTTGCTTAAAGTTAACCTTAGTATAGTGCTTAACACGCAGCTTAAGCTTATAGAGCAGCATTTTAAAGACTAGGATAATTAAGTAAAGTGCTCTAAACCTACCTAGCTTTATTGCCGTGACCTTTAAGCTACTTTGTAGCGTCTTTAAGCGGCTTAAGCGCGTTAATATACTCTATAATTACCGCCTAGTTTACGCTGTTTAAGCTGTCTGACTATATCTATTTTAGCGCGTTAGGGAGCTTATTACCGCGTCTTTTAGCTATATTATTAAGGTTACGCGTGTGCTGTATGTAGTAGTTAGCGTAGTTACTAATAGCGTGTTATAGCTAAACAGCGCGTATAAAGTAGCTATAGTATGAGTTCTAACGCGTAATAACTAGCTTAATAGGCTCTAATATTAATTTCCTTTCGTGTGTAGGTAGCTTAGTATTAGTAAGATGCTAAAAGTAATTAAACTTATTATACTACTAAGGAGTTTAAATATAGTTAATTACGTTAATAAGTACCCCTAAAGGCCTATCTTTATACTATTTAGCTATTAGTTGCTCCTCCTCTAGCAGTTCCGCTGTATCATTATCATATAAATAGGGATTTTTCCTAAAGATAATAGCCTAGGTGATAAGATTAATTGTATGGGGACTATAGTAGAGGCGGTAGTAAGAGGTAGTAAAGCTAAATTAGCTAGCAAGGCAGCTAACTATAGTATTATTAGCGTACGCGTTATTAAGCATAAAGCAGCCTAGCTTTAAAGGGCTTATCCTAAACTTCTATAGTGTTTAAGAAATAACCTTAGTAATCCTCTCACTAGTATGGGCGCCTATTAGCTATAGTAGCACTATAGGTAAGTCTATAAGCTTACCTAATGCGTTAGCATAGTAAGCTACAACTCTAAGGAAGCCCTACTTGCCTCCCTTTGTTATCTAACTATTAAAGCTTATATAGATCTTACTCCTTAATTTAGATAGCTTAGTAATAACCTTTAGTAGCATGAATTTATATAGCCTTATCACGTACGTTAACACGCTTTAGTGGTTCGCCCATAGCGCTGCTTCTGCCTCTAGGTTGGCAAAGCTAATTAAGGCATAAAAGGTAGGCGTTTTAAGCTCATAGAGTAGGTAATTATTCTTAAGAAGCTACGTAATAATAGTAAAATAGAAGCCTTATACGTTAAAGTTACCTATCTTATTAGTAATCTCTTAACTAACTTAAATGCTAGAACTAGCTACTATCTCTAGCGACTTCTAGCTAGGTGGCAGCTTCTGCTCAGCGCCTTTACTACTATCGCGGCTAAGGTTGTGACTTACTCTTAGCAACCCTAGGTGAGTAATTACTGTAGTTGTTAACTGCGTAACCTTTAAGATCCTATTATTTAAACGCCGCTAATAGTAGAACTTGTAGATAAAGTAGAGCTCCTTAGGCTTACTTCACAGCGTGACGTAATAGCTATAGTTATAGATCTAGCTTTTAGCCCGCTTTAGAGTACGCGGAGGCTTGTAAAAGCGCTTTAAATAATCCTAATTAATGCCATTAAAGTTATTAGCGAAGCGCTTATTAAACCCCTCCTCCACCTCGCGGTTATCCTTATTAAAACTAGCTACTATGGCAGCTTTGCTACTAGTTACAGGCGTAATGATAGCCTCTTTAGGCACTCTAGCAAGCAATTGCGACTTAAATGGGTGCTTCTTAGTGGCCTGGGACGCCGCGTTGGCCAGGGCTTTGCGTGGTGAGCGCCGTCGCTGCGGCTGCTTAACTGCTGGGTTAATCACCTGTACGGCCGGCGAGGAAGACGGCAATTGCTGGCTCTCTAGTAGCTCCATAGGTTAGCTTTTAGTGCCTTTGCCGCGGAGGACGTGGGCGCGTTTAGCGGGAGGGTCGGGGGTCATTTCGGCGTGTCTTGCAGCGCGTTTGGCGCCTCTGCTGGCAGCTTTAATAGCTCTAGGGACGGGCATGATAGGCTACGAGACGGCAAAGAGGCGGCAGAGCAGCTAGGATAGGCACTGAGATGGACGTTGTGGAGTAACAAGTACGCGTTAAGTTTAGATGAACACGCAAAATTAGGTGGCCGGAGCTGACTAAGAAGCTCATCTCAACACTAGAAAACTATCGCGAGATTATTTTTACTAGTAATTTAAACCCCTCTTAAAAATTAACTCTAAGATAGCCTAAGCACCTAAGTTATTCAAGTTTACCAAGCAAGTTTTCTGTTAAACTTGAATTGCTTGGTAAATTTGTACAGGCAAACTTGGCTTGCTTGAATTAGGTAATAACCAAGCAGAACAAGCAAGGCTTGCAAGTAACTTGCTTGTTAGCAACTCTGTTTTTAAGTCAACGACAGGACAATCATTAAGCGTTAAAGGAACCTTCTACCCGAGGTTCCCCAAAGAGATATTTATATCGGAAAGATTCTTCACCCACCGTTTGAGCTGTGTACAGAGAACGTTCACTTTTCGCTGGCAAACCTTTCACCCTTATCAACCACAGCCATGCTTGGCCGAAACAACATCATGACTTCCTTGCACGAATGCAACACGCCATCATACTTCCTCAGCTTCCTGAATCACTTTATAGATCACAACGAAAACCTTGATTCTTTCAGCACATTTACTCTAGCCATCTACGACACCGCATGGTTTTCCATGGTCCATCGCAGTTCTCCCAATGGCTATGTTGAGTGGCTTTTCCCATCGTGCTGGGACTATATTCTTGAAACACAACTCAATGAAGGTCCTCGGCCTTCCTACTCCGCACCAATCGACGGCATTCTGAACACACTGGCGTCATTGTTGGCGCTTTTTACACGCAAGAAGAACCTTGATGCGCAGTCAGACTTAGCGAGCTTTCTCGGCACTCGCATCGCATCAGCGACCCAAGGACTTAGAAACTTTTAAATGAATGGAACATCGACACCACTGTCCACGTAGGGTTTAAAGTGCTCGTTCCTCGGCTATTGCACCAGCTCTCAACCTTCGACGCCATATCAGCTTTCCAGCCGAGAAGCAGCTTCACACTTTACACCCACAAGATCAAGAAATTCCGCCCTGAGATTGTGTACGCAAGTGTTTCAACAACTCTGATTCATTCCCTGGAGGCATTGATTGGACTGGTCGACTTCGATGGAGTGCGACATCATTGCACAGAAAAGAACGGACTCTTTAGATCTCTAGCCGCCACTGCGGCTTACATAATGAACGTTTGCGACTGGGACAAAAACGCAGAGAACTACCTAAGGAGAATGGTAACTCATTGTGGTGCTGCCGTTCCTAGTGCTTTCCCGACAGAGATATTCGAGGTTTCTTGGGTAAGTCACCACGTCCCCCTTCCACAGGCTGCGCTAAAATTTTAGGCTCTCACAACGTTGATACCCCGAGTAATCAGCTTTGATGACATCCACTCATTCATCAAATATTTCAGCGATCACCTTCAATCCGGCAACGGCACCCTTGGGTTTACAAAGGCGATACTTGCGGACGCTGGCGACACCTCCCGAGCGCTGCTTTCGCAGGCTGTGCTGCAATTCTCACCCGATGTGCAACCTCTTCTCCAACACTTCTTTACCGGCACACACTTTCGGTCTTACGAACTCGAGGGCAGCCCAAGCTTCACAGTAAACTGCAACGTTCTACTTGCGCTTCTCGAATGTCCCGAAGCTTACGGGCAAGCCAAAGTGATTGAGCAGACACTGTATTTTCTCCTGGAAGCCTGGGAAAATGGTGCGACTGTGGATAAGTGGAATCTAGACAGAGGCTATCCTTTGATGCTGTTCTCGGACTGTCTCCTCAGATTGTTGCAGAAAATGGAAGCTCAGGTTGTTACTTTTCCAGAGCCAACCTTCACGAGAGAACGCCTCATAGTGGTTCTATGGCAAATCTTGTCGCGTGTACTGGAAAGTCAGTTACCGGAGGGCTCCTGGGGACACTCGCCCGAGTGTACGTCGTATTCCGTAATCGCAGTCGCCCAGTATTTGCAGCTTCCTTGGAGCTCAGAAATCCGGAGTGCTCTTCTGGTCGCAGCGAACGCCGGCCAAAACTACATTTCGAATGGTGAGGGAGAGGATGACCAAAAGATTGATCATGTCTGGGTTGAAAAGGTATCTTACGGATCTGCTCTCGTACGAAAATCTTATTTGCTTTGCGCGCTTCACGCACCACAAGAGCAACGTCTCTGGAGTCCGGATACCACAAAGCTCTTCACCGTTGTTACCGCAACCGAGACCAAGAACATGAGCAAACTCCTGGCCAAGACGCCCCTTCTTCAGGCAAACCCCATCTCCGCCTTCGGCTTGATGCTTTTGGAATCGTCGCATTATGCTAGGCATCTGCGTGTAGAACGTAATATGATCGTCGCCGAGTCCGAACTACCGAAAGCCAACGACAAATATGTGGACTTCATCCCGGTCTTTTGGGTGTCCTGCAACAGTATTCGAGGACATCCCCTCTCGCCGAGCATCATCTGGCAGATGTGCCTCTTGAGCCAGTTTGTCTACCAGATGGACGCCTACATGGAAGCGAAAGTTTCTCAAGCTTCTGCACATGCCATCGAATCCATCAAGGCTCGCCTGGTAGCGGTGTGCCAAAATACCACACTGAGTAGGAAGCCGAAGCGGGCCTCAGAGTGTGGAGAAGTCCATGACACAAGTATACCCACCGGCGAAGAAGAAGCTTTGGAAAAGATGTGCGATGTGTTGGAAGCCTACACAAAATGGGTTCTCGAACGTCCGAGCGTGCTTCAGTCGCCGTTGACAATACAGGCACAACTCGCAGGAGAGCTTCTCGACCTCTTTCTCGCGCACATTTCACATATCGTGGATAATCTCACCTTGCGCAATGTTCAAGATTACCCAGGTGGAGCAATGGATAATACCCCATCATCGCTGGGCGCGCCTTACTTTAACTGGGTCACTACAATCGGTGCTAACGATACATCCTGCCCGTTTGCATCTCTCTTCTTCTCCTGCCTCATCAGCAAACCAGAAATGAACTGTTTCTCGACATCACCTCAAGCGCGATATCTTTTTCAGTCTGTGTCACGCCACCTTGCGATCATGTGTCGGCAGTATAATGATTATGGGTCCGCTGAGAGAGATTTCGAAGAGAACAAACTCAACAGCTTGGACTTTCCTGAGTTTGGACGTCCGCAGGAAAATAATGCTTGTGTAGCATTCGACACGGCTAGCAAATCTGTTGGACTGAACAGTACTTGACTGTTCCGGACGGTTCAGTACCGTTCCGGCTTAGCGTCGGCTCCTGCCTATATAGTCGCCTCTCCTGAGCTACACTGCTCCACACACAATTCATCACTTTCTCATCGCATGCTCTCGGGTCTCTACTGTCCAACAAAATCAAAGGCGGACTGGATGGATATCGCGGAATATGAGCGGAACTGTATGGATCAGACTCTTCAGCGTCTTAACCAGTCGCTGGGTAGGGGAAACGACTCAATGGCAAAACTTCAGGTTTTCGTTGATGTCACTGATCTCTGGGGCCAGGTGTATGTTGTCAAAGATCTAACGGGTCGGCTCTTGAAGTAGGCCGTTTGAACACTTGACCGGCTGGACCCATGGGCTCTAGAACTACGAACTCACAAGAGTAGAAATAGTACAGAGAAGCGAACGAGTATTCTTAAAGAATAGATGCCGTAAGCTAGTTAGCGTGGCGTCTGGTAGTGCGTAGACATATAGAGTAATGCATTCGCGCGCTAAAAGATAATTTGACCACCTATATGGTATATTGCTGGAGCACAGCCAATGCAAGTCGAAGAACTTTGCTATATGATGGACCATGAAGGCCAAGTTGTTCGCCTTAAGTACTAAGGCATGCACCTCATCACAGACGGCACTGGAAAGTACGAGGTTGAAATTTCCCTCCAAGGATCCCGAGAAGGCTCCTCTCGCAGATTCTTCATCGAAGACGTAATCTTGGAACGTGTCAAAGCTGTTCTGGGACTCCGACAGCAGTTCGTGTACACTGTTTACCGCAGTGCGGATATACCCAGTAACGTTTGCAGACCGATATGGTATTGTATCAATCTGTTCACTTCGGTCGGGACTTCCCGTAGGGGCATATTCTCAGCAATTCTGGTCAGATTGAGCTCCGTAGGATCTAAAATAGTGGACACAAGCTATTCAAAATCGAAACATGTATGAGTAAAGATTAGACACACGCGCCCAAACAACCGTTAAATGCTCTCTCCCTGTCAACTTTCGATCGTGCTAGCTCCTTCTCCGTGCGACGGAGTTCTCGAGCGAGGAGGTTGGGATCGTTGTTCGCTAGCTGGGGGAAGTAAGGTGTGGGTATATGTCGTCGGACGTCATCATAGACCCTCTGGCGGTACGCCTGGTGGTCGTTTTCGATATCGGGGGCGGGACCTGGGACACTGGCACCGGAAGGCGGCGCCATCTCGTTGCTCGGAACTCGAAAAACGTAATTTGGGTGAGCTGGGTCGTGCGATAGAGGAAAGAAATTGGAAGGAAACGAGGAATGGAAAAAAGTGGAGGGAAGAAGAGAGGGTGATAACGAGCTAGGGATTGTTTTTATGGATGGGGCGCGTCGGTTGGCCTAGGTCTAAAGGTGAGGGTAAAGGCAGAAGGCTATCACAAGTGAGAGGGCTTGGAATGCTGGCGGTCAGGCTTGGGGCACCGCAACCTCAAAGCCTACCTGCTCATTTCAAAGTGAAGGTAGAGTAAAAGAAAATAAGTTATACGATGCAATCGGTGCTTAAGCACCAGGCTGCTGTCTACCTTCACTTGGTCTACACTAACACTGGCGCCTTGGCATATATCTTCTCTAACAACCTGCCCTCTACTCCCCCTTCTCTCTCTTTTCTGACTCGGCCGTCGAAAGTTTACTGCATCATCATCAAGCCAAAGATCCTGGCCTCCCGGTTTTTGCAACAGCCGTGGAGAGTTCCGGTATACGATCGTGCACTTCTCGGCCAAATGAGCCCACCGCTATCTAAAACTGCACGGTTGAAAGAGTCGATGGCTCAGGACGACAATGGAGCGCAAGAACGAATGAAGGAGTTCCTGTTTGGCGGGGTATTTGACCAACCCAGTCTACGGCACCAGCACCAGCAGCTGCAAGAAGCCCACGCAAGGCTACAGCGCGAGACTCAACACAAAGAGGTATTAGTGCAAAGGTTACAGTTACTGTACAGGAAGCCACTAACACATGACCCGCTGGAGATTGAAAGATTGAGGCTTGAACTTGGAGGCACCTGGAAACTCGCGATGCAAAGCGTTTTCATTGGCACCATCACCGCATCTTTTGTTCGAGCTGCTCTGCACCTTTCAAAGTTGAGATTGGAAAATCTCACCCAAGCTTCCTCCCGGACCTTACAAGATACCGTGATTGACACCCAAGGCTACCTAGCGAGCGTTTCCGCCACTGTGCAGTCGCTGTACACAAACACCCAAATCGCAGCAGCCCGGTTTCGAGAAAACTCCCTAGTTAACCATGCCGAAGACCACCCACTGGACTTGATAACCACACATATTGAATCGCCTCTTCTTGAAGATTGGCAACCAGGCTTGGATTTAGATCCGCAAGAGATCTGGAACCGGGCCTTCGTCGACGTAAACTACCGAGATCGACCGTACCAGCGGCGAGTTCCCGATCCGTCGAAGGTGATCCTGGATCCTTGGAGACTGAGGCCTTCAAGAGACCACCCGCAAGATGACTCTATGCAAGAACCCCTTCATAATGCTCAAGAAGAGCTTTCCGATGATTCCGAGGATGACATTCCACTCAAAGACGTACGAGCTCGAGGGCTTAAGGTTTCGCGTCGTTCTCGGCCTCCAGCAGCAGTGCAATCGGAACTCGCTACGGGTAGCAGGGGCACAAAACGTAATCCAGCAAGGGCACAGCCAGCGCAAAAGCGGCCGACGGAAACCCAGAATATGCTATACCTGACATCGGGATCAAATGGCATCCTCAAGAGAAGCGCCCAGTGGCAATTCAAGAATCTGACAACTGCAAAAATGACGCCTGAAGTGGCCCATCTCACAATTACGGCTTTGTACCGTTTCCAGGCCCGCGTCGGCAAGCCGAGGGGCCGAGGGGAAACACCAGATCGTCTCACAGGGCAGTTGAAAAGGGACACGGAAAGGGCTTGAGCGGTGGGATTCGGGCATTAGTGTGCCCAACTGAAAGAGGTAGAGATTGAATTTGGAAGGGGTGAGGAGTTCCCGCCTTGAGATGGCTCAAGGAACACAGGCGAGAATGGATCCCCAGCATTGGCCGAAAGACTAGGAGTCCGTGGCTTATTGACTTCCCATATAGCTATATACCTTGCTCTAAACTACATATATTTCGAAGTAATGCCGCAAAATGGCTTTTGCCACCGCCGAGTGCTGTGTACCCTCCCCAGTCGAAAACCGCACTCTAGCCCCGGACACTGGTGGCATTTTGTCATATTTGCGCCCGGCAGTTCTTTGGACACCTTCCTCCTCTCGCCCCTTCCTCCGTCAAAAAAAAAAATTGCAACTCAAAGTGAAACCGCAACCACATTTTCCCTTCCTCCTGCATTCGTTTCTTGACGAGTTCCTCGCCCTGGCTTCCACTATCAGATGTTCTGGATCTGCGCACCAAAAGGTGTGGCAAACGTGGCTCACTTCGAGCGTGTTCCGCTTGTCCATGTACCGTGTAACTGTCTGTTCGTCTAACAGTCCGCAGCCGATAAGAACTGCGAGCCCAACCGGCATTCCGATTCTTTTATTCCCATGGTGTGGGCATGGAAACTGGAACGTTATTCGTGCGCCGCGGGCGGAAGCTGCCTGTGCCAGGCTTGGGTCAATACAGCGGCCCGCAACGGTCCCTGCATTGGGCGTGTTCACGTCCCATATGCTTCCTTGGAGATATGTTTCGGTCCACCATGGAACAAGCCCTGGATGGAACTGGTAAAGCTTCATAAATGTCCAACGGCAGACGATAATACGGAAAGCCCGGTTTGCGTATGTCGACTTTCGGCATTGATGGCAGGTTGGAACCACTTCTTCTTCCTCCCCGTCGTCTTCTCTGTGCTCAGATCCGTCCTCACAAGGTTCTAGGTCGGCCATTTCTTCGACAGTCCCTTCAGCGTCTTCCGGCTCTTCACTTCCGGCGCCCATAGAGTTACAATGCAGCAAAAACTGGGATGTTGTGTCTCTCCCGGCTCGGAGATGATGCTTTGCTGAGTGAAAAGGCCAATAAACCGCTTCCTATCCATCTGGTAAGGATAACCCTGAATCGGCTCCCTTTTTCGAAGAACATAGGGAGCGCTGGCAGCATCTGACAGGCTTTCATTATCCTCTTGTTGTTGAATATCCTCTTCCTGGGCCTCCTCTACTCCGATGCCTTGTGCCAGCATTTCGCCTTCTTGTCAATGAGGATAGAGATCTATCTCAATAACTGAGGCTTCTCGTTGCGGGAACTGGGGCTGGTGTGGCTCGGGGACGACGAGGCCGCGCGAATTGTGGACGACGATCGTAAGCCGGGGGGGGGGGGGGGGCGGCGTGCTCCTGTCTTGTTCTCTATCCCCCTCCTTTGTTTCGCTCGCCGATGTCGACGCCTGAGTTTCCGTTAGGATCGTTTTCGTACCTCGGCATGGCAAAACTCAACTTTCTCAAGCCTGACCAGTCGCAATGCCTGCAACAGCCGCACCGCTAAGAACGGTAAACGACGTTGGGCCCTATAGCCCAGCTCCCAAGGCATTTTGGAGTTGCTCAATGTTGATAGCCACCTGGCCGTGACGGAGGAGCCTGCTGCTGCTGAGAAAGTATTTGAGCCACCTACTCTGGCAAATTTCTGACAAGCTTGCCTGAATCCTCTGAGCCCTGTTTCGGGCTCAGGTATTCCGATCTGTGAGTAAGCTTGCTGTTTCCGGCTTGCAGACCTCAATTACGGATTGCGGGTTTTCACCTCATCAACGAGTACCTCATGGGTCGGCGTGACTCCGTACTCCGTCGCCCCCGTATCCACACCTTGTGAGGCTGGGTTGTATGACAGCAGCGCCTTCGCCGTGGAGGGAGCTCGCGTTCAGATCCATGCTGAGGCGAGGACATGGCTGGGTTTTGGAACCCCGAGGGAGCAGAGACGACGTGTATGATGATCTTATTAGCACTAATGCGAGGCATGATGCCCACTCGCTCATCACTAGGCTCCATGGCATATCGCGAAGTCGCGACAATGTTCGCACCGTCGGTCCTCAACGCGTTTGCCACGTCGTTGGAGGATACTGGCATGGTCGGCATTGGCCGCAACATTCGCCGCCGCATCCGACTTTGTGCTCTTGTCGCCAGCGCTGCCAGCTATCAATTCTGCAGCCAGCCGCAATGCCTCATGTCTGGTTATCAGACTGTTATATTGCATCTACGATGCAGAGACGTCCTCTTTCAGATTGTCGAACCGGTAGGACTTATTTCGTTCATCCAATGGGGGTCGACGGAGGCTCACCAAAGTCGCCTTCGCCCCGCTCGTGGGCTTCAACGCGCCGCCCCCAGCGGTCGAGAGTGACGGTGATGGCGTGTAACGCGAAGTCCATTGCGACGGGTGGTGCCATAGTGATTTCGCGTGTGGGTGTGATGGATGTAGTCCGAAGCGGAAGCGAAAACGCGCAGACGAAAGACGGTGAGCGCTTGGACCACCCCACCTTAGTGTACGTCATTGCTTTGGGAAAGCCACGTGAGTTCTGGGGGGAAAAGTAAGAAATGAGGTATCGGATCTGGGCATGAATTGGAGGGACTAGTACTGGAGTTTGAGAGGTGAGTGTCCTATTCCGAACCTCGAGCCTCCTTCAGGCCATATTTGCTTCGAGAAGACCTAGCAGCAAACACCGTCGCGGGCGCATACGTTCAAAATGTAGTTGCAGGTTGAGTGGACACAAAACGGATAGTAAAGTACCTCTAGAAAAAGTTGCACTGGGAAAGGTTGTACAGAAGGTGTGGGTACTGTGCTGAGGTTGGAGCTTGGGAGGTACGGGTAGTGTAGGTGAAGAAACGCGAAGATATTGACAGTGGAGATACTAACTATGCAACAGCATAAGATAACATCGGTCTTTTATTCCGTTAGGTAGAGGCATGTTACTTCCTCTTACTCGTGACCCTAACCGACGTGACCCAGTAAATCACAAAAGTCCCTACAATGTTGAATAGCACAAATCCAAACGTAACACCAAGCCTCCACCACCAATCTCCATGAATTTCTAATGCCTCGAGAACCGCCTTCGTACTAGTCAACGGACATAGTGAGCATGTTCCATCTGACGAACTCGGGACTAAGACGCCTCCAAACTCGGAAACGTACTCCTGGAGGTAGACCTCGCATGATTCCATGGTTGATGCGGAGGCATTCAATGTAACGATGGGGATAACGTGTTGGTTCAGCACTTGGCGGGGTTCAGCAAATGGCGCACCCCCGCATTTTCCACCCAATCCTTCACCCACCCACAACTCAGCCAATATAGATCCAATTAACAAGGCAATTAAAGAAATCGAATCGCGTAGACTAAAAGAAAAATGCTTGTATTAAAAAATAGTAAAAAAATATAGTATACTAGATACTACGTTAAAGAGGATACACTAAGGTAAAAACTTACTAATAAAAAAATAATAACTTTAATAGCAAAAGCTTACCTCTTAATAAAAACTAGAGCTTATAAGCTATATAAAAAAGCTTATAACCCGTCGTCTACTACTTATAAAAAAAATGCTATAGAATTTTGTTTTATTAATTACTTAAACTAACAGCGAATAATTAGTAAAAAAAAGTTAAGTTACTTAATTTATTAACTATTATAACGTTAAAATTACTTTTTATTAGGTTACTAAAATAGATCGCGAGCGCTACTAAGCTAATTTAAGAGTTAAATACGAGCAATTTTTTTAACTTCTACTAAAGAAAATTAAAGAGTACGATATAAAGCCTTGTTACACGTATAATATAAATAAGAAAAGCTTCCTTATAGGGGTAATTAGAAGAAGCAAAATTTTTTTTAGCAAAGCTATATAAAACTATAGGGAAGTAAAATTAGCCCTTTAAAATAGTAATAAAAAGTAGACGACTATTTTAGCTTACGTTTATACTAATAAAATAGCGTTGCTACTAGGCCTACTATTTATAGCTATTAATAACGCTCTCTAATTAGCCTAGGTAAAGGATATTAAAGCTAGAAAGTATAAAGTTTTTATTACTACTTCTTTTAATAGATAGACTAGCAATAATATAAGCTTTACGTAGCTTAAGTAAATCTTTAATTAGTATATAAAAGTAAAAGCTTATTAAGCTTACTAATTATTAATCTTAGATAGCTATAAGTTTTACGTAACTATAGACTTTATTAACTACTATAACTATAATTAAATTCTTTTTATAATCTTTTCTCTTTATTTAACATACATGCTGCAGCCCCTTAATGTAGTACTCTTTAAGCCTCTTTTATTAGCTTACTTAAAAGCTCTTACTACTTACTTTTACGAGGCCTAGGGACTACTTTTAATAAAGAAAAGAAATTTTTTTCCTCTCTTTTAGGAGGCCTAGACTACCTTTTTTTAAAAAAAAATAATTCTAAAGTTCTTTAAGGCTACTAATATATAGCCTTATAACTCTAGTATAATCTTTTAAAAGTTTATTAAATTAACGCTAGAGCTATAGAATTTAAAAGAGAGCTCTATCTTAGTACTTAGCAGCAAGGATTAGCTTAAAATTAAGACCCTTATGCGTAAGGCTATAAGAAATAAAAGTAGTAAAGAAGTATAAAAGCTAAAGCATTCTCTCTACTATATCTTTATTTAAAATAATATACTCTACGCTAAGGTACAAAGTGTTACTAAGGGGTATACTTACCAGTCTTAATCCTTATTAAGAGAGGTCGGTTAGTATAAGGTATATACGTTAGGTAGTATACTTTAGTAATTTAAAAGGTAAACGTGCGAAAGCAACTAATTCTATAACTAACTATAGAATGACTAAGTATTAATCTAGGTAAGAGATAAACTATTAAAAGTTAACTACAAAGAACTAGAATTTAAAAGATAAAGGAAATTTGTCTAGTCTTTATACTATTTACTTTATTCCTTTACTTTATCTTATAAACCCTAATCTCTAAAGATTGCCTTTAAAAGCAAAATTACTCTTACTCTTTTATACAAGCCTAATCTCTAGAGATTAGTATTCTTAGCAAGATTAATGTTACGTAACTACTAACTTAATTCTATCTTACGCATTATTATGTTGCTATCCTCTAGTCTTAATACCCTTCACGCTGCATTATCTAGTTTTAGATACTTTATATCTATTTTATTTATAACATTATCCCCCTCTTTAAGATTATTATTCTAATAATTGTAAAGAACTAGCCGCTATACCGCATTAAGCCTTAGCTAGCGTATAAAGCGCACGAGTTTCTTACCGTAAGTAGTATTATATCTTTCTTAGATATTCCTTAACCTCTTATCTAACCATGCCTAGGGAATCCCGTCTTCGAGTCCTAAAGGTTCCTCGCATAGATCCTTTATTTGTCTCTGCCAGCTCATCTACTGCTCGTCGGAAACTGCTCGCTAGTCACGTTCTAGCGAATAATCGCGAGATGCCTTCCCCTTACTTTTTTTGCCGTAAGGAGAGTTAAAAGTGCGTTATAAGTCTAAATTCTAGGCGTTGTTTTAAGTGTCTAAATTATAACTTTAAGTGTAACCTAGTCGTAACTCCTCGCAAGTAAGCTAAGCTTAACGCGAAGCAAAATCGCGTACGTTAGCGTTTGCTTAAGCTAGAGAAGTCTCTACGTAAGTCGCAGCTAAAGCTTTTATATTTTAATTGTTAAAAAAAGGAGATGTACTATTAAGAGTTAGCTTTAATAGAAAAGATAGAAGGCTTTAAGCATAAAGCTAAGTTATTAACTACTACTTTTAAAAGTATAGATATTACTATTACACCTTTACCATCGCCACCCGTATCATTAATTAACCTAGGCTAGTTGTAGGCTAACTCTTCTTTTTTATTTAATTCTTCCTTATCTTTTAATTTCTCTATTTTTCTAGCAAACGTAGATTTGCTACTTTTAGATACTGTTAGTAATAATCCTTTACTAAATCTTTATAGCCTATAAGATTCTATATTAGTTCTTAGGTATTCTAGCTATCTAGCTAGTTCTTCTATTTAACTAAATACTTCTACTAACGTTTAAACTTTCGCAGGTCTTTAATTTCTTTAACCTCGTAGTTTTTATTTTTAAGTTTGACTTACTATTACTGAGGGGTATACTGGCCTTACCTGATCTAGGTGAGGGGAGGAAGGTTAGTGTATAGTATATATGTTAGGTAGTATTCTTTAGTAATTTAAGAGGCAAACGTATAAAGCAAACTAATTCTATAACAAACTATAGAATAACTAAGTATCAATCTAGGTAAGAGATGAACTATTAAGAGTTGACTACGAAGAATCAGAATTAGAAAGATAAAGGAAATCTATTCAACCTTTATACTGCTTGTTCTGTTCCTTCGCTCCTATGATCTCTTGAGATCCTAAGATCACTCCTAATCTCTTAATCTCTTAGGATCTAGAGATTAATCCATAATCTCTGTTCTTAGTGAGATTGATGTTACGTGACTGCTAACCTAATCCTGCCCTACGCATCACTGTGTTGCTATCCTCTAGTCTTAACACCTCCTGCGCTGTGTCGTTTAGTCTTAGATACCCTATATCCTTCTTATTCATAATATTATCCCCCTTTTTAGGATTATCGTCCTAATAACCTAAAAGGTCTAGTCGCTGTGCCGCGTTAGGCCCTAGCTAGTATATAAAGCGCGCGAATCCCCTACCATAGGTAGTGTCGTATCCTCCTTAGATATTCTATGACTTCCTGCCTAACCATGCCCAGGGAATCCTATCCTTAAGTCCCAAAGGTTCCTCATACGGATCCTCTGTCTGTTCCTGCTAACACGTCCACTACTCGTCGAAAACTGCTTACCCATCGCGTTCTGGTGAACGGCCGTGAGATGCCTTCCCCATACTTAGCTTGCTATAAGGAAAGCAGGAAGTGCATCATAAGCCTAGATTCTGGGCGTTATTTCAAGTGTATAGATTATAACTATAAGTGCAATCTAGTCATGACTCCTCGCGAGTGGGCTAAGCTAGATGCAAAGCATAGCCACCTTCGCACCTTAATTCTAGAGTCTTAGCTTAAGTTAGAGAAGCTTAATTATTAAGAGAAGGAGATGTATGTTATGATCTAGAAGTGGGGTCGCCACACTTATGTAATAACTAGCTGCGCGCCCTAACTAGACAGACGGTCACGAGTAGTAAGCAGAGTTACGTAACCATCCTAGCGTCCTAGGAGTCCTAGAGGTCCTATGAGGAACTAGGACGAGCGGGACAGATAGGACGAAGGGACGTAACTAGTATATAGATAAACTTAATCTCTACATTATAGGAGTTGTGTTTAACCTTCTACTTAGGATTACAATCTATTCAGTATCTTATACTCTATAATTGTAAGCTTACCTAAGTTCACTAAGTGTACGCCCTTTAGATAAATATTACTACGTACTGTTAGAGTACCACCATGTGTCGTGAATTAATATCTCTTCCTAGAGAACTAACTAAGCTCTAGAACCTTAAGCACTCTTATTACCTAAAAGCTCTTTGAGCTATCTCTAGTAATAAGCCCCCCTAGACCTTAACATTTTAAACACCCTTAGAAGGATGTCTAAGACACATGATACCTAATCCCATGGTAACGCTAGTAAGGTCGCTAAGCCAGATCTCTACCACGGAGATCGCGCTAAACTTAAGGGATAGCTCCTGCAAATTAACTTGTACTTTAAGTTTGCAGCTAGCACCATCAACGACGTAGACAAAGCCTCCTTTGTCACGACCTATATGCGTGGCGACGCTAAATGATGGATTAACCCTTATCTCACTAAATACCTAGACAATAATAATGATGACGACGAAGTCATGATACTCTTCAAAGACTACGCCTAGTTTAAGACCTGTCTCTAATAGGTCTTTAGAGTCTTAAACGAAGAATCCGTCATAGGAAGGAAGGTGCAACGCCTTAGGCAACAACGCTTAGCCGCTGAATACACCGTAGAGTTCTAGCACTACGCGATTCAGATGGGCTAGGAAGATAAGGCACTCATGACCATGTATAGATAAGGCCTTAAGGATACTATTAAAATAGAACTTATGTGATTAGGAGCATCTATTACTACCTTAGAGGAACTATACTAGGAATCCATCAGAATCAATGGACAACTATATGAGTTAACGTCCGAGCTACATGATAAACGAAGTAGACTTAGCGTGGGCAAGACTAAGAGTACCTACACTAAACCTAGGTACTTCCCCGCTATGAAACTATAAAAGTAGTACTTAGACCCCTACGGGCTATAGCTAATGCAGCTTAACAACGTTGAAAAAGGGAAAGGGAGAGGCCACTACCACGAGAAAGAAGCTAGGACGTACTACTCGTGCGGAAAAACAGGCCACATCGCTAGAAACTGTCGTGCGAAGCTAGGAAGAGCTAAGCATACAGTCTAATAATAGTTAAACATGATCATGGCATCCTATGCCTTAGGTTGCCTCCCTAACGTTAAAGAAAATGATAAATGGGAAGTGATTAATTTAGGTGAAGAAAGAGGAGACGCTATTAGATAGAAGATACAGGAATTATCTATTAGAAAAAGGGTTAGTAAAGCAGCCAATTAGATATAGCATAATAAGGAAGTAGATACTATAGATGATAAAGTCTAGGACTTCCTTAATAACCCTAACCAACCCCTTAACGCGAGAGAACAACAACTTTAGGATTACTTGCTTAGCGAATAAGCCAAGGATAATAAAGGACTATTATGGGCTGATAGAGCTCTTTAAATTATTAGTAGAAAAGAAGAGTACCTTAGAAAAGAAAACTAAGACCCCCATGACTCTGAACTACCCTATACTAAAATCGCGCAAGGAAACCATCCACGATAGACGGATGAAGACCCAATGTAGTATGACAGCGAAGTTACATTAGATAATAACAAACTAATGGATCAAGGACGCTTAGGATACAATAAGCCTAGCGTAGGACTTAATGATGAGTGCCTATATGAAGATCCGAACCCCAGGCCTAGGAAGCAACGGAAGCTAAGGCACAGGCAGGAAAAAGCCTATGAAAGGCAAGCTAACTAGGTGGACTAAGAGCTCATAGAAGGAAGCATCTAATAAGTAGTATAGCAGAATGAAGTAACTAAGGAACTATGATATAACATGGACTATTAAAATGGAAACCACGGAAAGCTTAGCTTCACCTAGTGCAATAATGATGGTTGTCTCACCTACTATAATGTGAAGGTAAAAGTAAACTATTTCCTAACTATTAAAAAAGACTGCAAGTTTAAATAGTATGACTGCTATAATAACAAGTGCCTAACGCACTTATATGATAAATGAGCATGACCATGGTTCCCAGGCAAGGAAGATCCCGCAGAATTAATGAAGATGAACCTAATTATCAATAACATCTGCACCTAGAGCAAGTGGCAGACATGTCTACATACTAGGTGCAAAAGGCACGCCAAAGAAAAAGAGAAGAATAGATTTAGAGCATCTTTTTTAGATCCCTACCTAACACTGCTAAAGGGCTGTATACCCTAGGAGCAGCAGGCGAACGTCTAATCAAGATCCCAATCTGTCTTAGTGGAAAAAGGATGAAGGCATTAGTAGATTCAGGATTACAAGCAAACTACATCTTAATAGTAGTGGCGTTCTTAGCTAGACTAAGACTATTACTAAAGAAAGATCCTTATCTACTACATGTAGCAAATGGACAAGCCATGCTAGAGCAACCTAAGATTCAACACGAGATTACCTTAGTACTTATGAGGATCTACTACTACAGCGAACGGATTACCTTAGACTGTTTTGAGATGGCCACTTACGACGTCATATTAGGAATCCCTTAGCTAAAAAAGCATAACCTAGTAATTAACTAGAAGAATGACATGATATCATTAGTAAACTGCGCCTACTAACGCACTTCAAAGCCTACGCATCAGCAGCGATCAATGGTAGATAAGAAGGCAATCAATAACATTGCTTTAACAAAGACGCGTTTAGTAAGAACGGTTGACTCTACAGATGCTATTTAGTTAATAGATTAATAAGTAAGAGTAAAGGAGAAAAAGGCACCTCTAGAGATCCCTAAAGAGTATAGAGAATAGGAGTACCTCTTTTAGAAAGACGTAGGCGCCACGGCGCTACCTAAGCATCAACCCTAGGATTGCGAGATCACGCTATAGGAAGGAAAGCAACTAACTTTTAGACTAATCTATCAACTATTAGAGAAAGAGCTAAAAGCTCTATAGGACTACATTGATAAGAGCCTAGTGAAAGGCTACATACGAGAGTCAAAGTCACTAGCAGGATACCCAGTCCTCTTCGCCCTAAAGAAGGACGGATCACTGCGACCATGTATAGATTTTTGGAAACTGAACAAGATTACAGTCAAGAATCACTACCTATTACCTAACATTAGAGAACTACAGGATTGACTGGCGCGTGCGAAGATATTCATGGCCCTTAACCTGCAAGACGGATACCATCTAATCCACATGAAGGAAGGCAAAGAATGGAAGATAGCGTTTAGGATATAGTATAGATACTATGAATACACCATGATGCCCTTTGGTCTTACCAACGCCCTGGCGACTTTCCAAGCATTAATTAACAACGTATTGCGTACACACCTAGATATCTTTGTGATCACGTACTTAGATAACATACTCATCTATTTAGAAAACGTTGAAGAATATATAGGACATGTTAAGTAAGTGCTTTCGTGCTTGGATGCCGCAGATCTGCGCCTTAAGCTGGAAAAGTGCGAATTCTACAAGGAAGAACTTGATTTCCTAGGATTCGTAGTCAACACCATAGGGGTCAAGATGAGCCCAAAGAAAATATAAGTAGTATAAGACTAGCTGATACTAATAATGGTTAAAGGAGTGTAGGAATTCCTCAGATTCTGCAACTTTAATAGGAGGTTTATTAAAGAATACACCTTAATAACCTTACCCCTAGTAGGACTTACTAGGAAAGACGTACTCTTTAGATAGTTAGAAGTACAGGAGAAAGCATTTAAAACTCTAAAAGAGAAGTGCATAAGCCCACTAATACTAGTAGCATTCAGGAGCGGAGAACTAATAAGGATTAAAATAGACGCATCTAATCTCGCACTTAGAGTAATAGTAAGTTAGATAAGAGACGGCTAATAGCACCCCATCACCTACTACTTAAGGAAGTTCTTAGGACTAGAAGAACGATACGACGTACACGACAAGGAATTAATAGCTATTATAGACTCATTAAAGCACTAGAGAGTTTACGTGGAGAGCTACTCTAAACTTACTATCTTTACTAATCATAAGAACCTACTCTACTTTATGATAACTAAACAACTTAATAAAAGACAAGTTAGATGGTCTAAGTTACTAGGGCAGTATAAGTTCAAGATTATGTACACACTAGGCAAGGACAACGGACGAGCCGATGCCCTCAGCCAATGAAGCGATATCGCAGGAATGAAAGAAACTGTCGAAGCACCAATACTATGAGCTAACAGGGATGGATCCCTAGGACTGGCTCAATAGCTAAATGGCATCCTGCGAATTAGTAACGAAGTACTAGAGGAGCTATAGGAAGAGATCATACGACAATATCACGATGATCCTGTACACGGACACCCTAGCATTTAAAGAACTATTGAACTAATTCAAAGAAACTATGAGTTCAAAGGTATAAAAGAAAAGGTTACACGCTTTATTAGCAAGTGCGCAGACTGCCAGAGAAATAAACATAGCACGCATGCATCCTACGGAGAAATGTAGCCTATTAAGCTACTAAAAGCACTATGGGAAGACATCTCTATAGACTTTATAACAGGTCTACCTATGTTAAGAGACCTTATAACTAAAATAACCTATAACGTCATCTTAGTAATCATCAACAGATTCATGAAATATGTAGAAATGATACTATTCAGAAACGACTATAACGCGGAACAACTTAGATACATGATCCTAGATAGACTTATCAGATACCATAGCATACTAAAATCAATTATCAGTAATAGAGACAAGCTCTTCACATCAAACTACTAGAAAACGCTGATAGCTGTAATTAGAATGAAACGCAAGCTATCTACAGCATATCATCTATAGATGGATAGACAGACTGAAAGAACAAATTGTACAATAAAGATATACCTACGAATCTATAGTAATACCTAGTAGAATAATTAGGTTTCCCTTTTACCTATAGCTTAACTAGCGTATAATAATAAGATATTAGAATCTATAGGACAAACGCTATTCTACGCAAACTATGGGAAGCACCTAAATCTCTTTAAACGCACACTACTAGGGGGCAAGGCAGTGGTAGCCTTAATAATAATAGAGGACTTAAAGAACGTACACTAATTATTATGGGTTAGCCTTAAAACAGCACAACGTAAAAGTATTTCGCACGTAAATACTAAACGAAAAATGGCACCTTAGCTAGAAAAGGGGGATAGAGTATACCTACTTACGAAGAATCTTCGCATAAAAAGACTAAGCAAGGGACTAGATAACGTTAAAGTCGGACCATTTTTAATATAAGCTAGAATAAGCCCTGTCAACTATTAACTCTAGCTACCTAAATAAGCTAAGATATATCTAGTTTTCCACATATCTAGATTAGAACTAGTAGACCCTAAGACGCTAGTATAGAAAATATTCTATTATGAAGTTAAGGAAGAAAATAAATTTAAAGTTAAAAGGATCACGGATTAGAGAGATCGCGAAGGAACAAGAGAATACCTAATTAAGTGGAAAGGTTACCTAGAGAATAAGAGCACATAGGAACTAGCTACATACCTTATAGGTTACAAGTATCTTCTAAACTACTAGCATTGACATTCCAGAAAGGCGACCAATCAATGGTAGCGGCACTAAGCGCGGCCTCTAGATTTACTAAAGCAATATCCTGAAGCAGAGCCTCCTACGCTTCTAACGCCTCTAACTCCTCTATAGATAACACTCCTTTGTCAAACATTTCCTGCTCCTTCTAGTGAAGCAGTTTCTTTTGTTTATGAAGCCTTAAAAGCTTCTCCCTTACTAGACGGGCGCGCTGTAGAGTGGCCTTAGCAACATCCTCTTCTACACGCAAGTGAGCCTCCTCTTCTTCCTCTAGCACCTCAAGACAACCCATCTCTTTGTCAATTTTCAAGAAATCTGGCAAAGGTAAACCCGCGGGTTCGCACGAGCTACGCCTAACGCGAGTGCAGTTATTATAACGCTTGTGAAGGGACGATAGTTTGCAAGGAAGCTAGCAGTTAGCATAGTAGGAACAAGTGACTATGGCAAAGGAACCGCGACTATTGATATGGTTAGCGAGTTGATAGCAGTAATAAACGGAATAAGAGGGTAGTTATTAACTCATGAGGACATTAAGCTCTAAGAGGGGGGATAGTGTTATAATCTAGAAGCGGGGTTACTATACTTATGTAATAACTAGCTGCGCGCCCTAACTAGATAGATGGTCATGAGTAGTAAGTAGAGTCACGTAACTATCCTAGCGTCCTAGGAGTCCTAGAGGTCCCATGAGGAACTAGGATAAGTAGGACAGATAGGACGAAGGGACGCAACTAGTATATAGATGAACTTGATCTCTATATTATAGGAGTCATGTTTAACCTTCTACTTAGGATTATAATCTATTTAGTATCTCATACTCTATAATTGCAAGCTTACCTAAGTTTACTAAGTGTACGCCCTTTAGACAAACATTACCACGTACTATTAGAGTACTACTATGTATCATGAATTAATATCTCTTCCCAGAGAACTAACTAAGCTCTAGAACCTTAAGCACTCTTGTTACCTAAAAGCTCTTTGAGCCATCTCTGGTAACAAGCCCCCCTAGACCTTAATAATGTACTATCAAGAGTTAGCTTTAATAGAAGAGGTAGAGAGCCTTAAGCGTAAGGTAGGATCCTTAGCCGCTGCTCCTAAGAGTATAGATGCTACTATTACGCCCTCACCACTACTACCCGTATTATTGACTGACCTAGGCTAGTTACAGGCTAACTCTTCTTTCTTATTTAATCCTTCCTTATCCTTTAATTTTTCTACTTTCCTAGAGAATTTAGGACTACTACCTTTAGACACTATTAGTGATAGTCCTTTACTAAATCCTCGCAGCCTATAAGATTCTATATTAGTTCCTAGGTATTCTAGCTATCTAGCTAGTCCTTCCACTTAACTAAGTACTTCCACTAACGCTTAAATCTCTGTAGGTCCTTAATTTCTTTAACCTCATAATCTTCGTCCTTAAGCTTAATTCGTGTTTCTAGCTCGGCGTCTGGCGGTGCTAGTTCAAGGAGGGATTTATAAAAAATAGGGTGTATGCGCATGCTCTTAGGGAGTTCTAGTTTAAACGTGACTAGTCCCTTAACCTCTAGGATCTAAAAGGGTCCTATTTAAAGGTTATCTAGTTTGTCGCATAGCCGTTTAGTTTTTAAATTTTTTTATAATAGGAAAACTTTATCCCCCTCTTTAAGGGTTAGTCCCTTAAGCCTTTTCTTATTTACTAATCTAGCTGTCGTAAGGTTCTATTAAGTGTTTCGTTAGCTTAATTTGTCATGCAATTCGCGAAGTAGTCGTGCCTTATCGTTAGCTCTAGCTAAAAGACTCTTAACGTCCTTAGGATTTTGATGAGTAATTAGCTTATACCTATAGTTCACGTAGTGCGGTGAGTATCCTATTATTAAGGATCTTGTACTATTGTAGGCTAGTTGTGCTATTAGCAGGAGTTTAACCTAGTTATCCTATAGCTTATTAGCGTACATCCTTAGATACTATTCTAGTGTCTAGTTTATTTGTTCTATCTAACCATCTATCTATAGATGAAAGCTAGTTAAAAGCTTCTTATCAACTCTAAGCTTTACTAAGAACGTGCTCTAATACTTAGAGGTGAATAGTATTCTATGATTAGTAATAAACTATTCTAGCATACCATGTTAGCTAATAAGTGCCTTAGTTACTTTATAAGCTATCTCCTTAGCTATAACCGTTTCTTCCATTAGTACGAATATTAATGCTTTAGTTAATTAGTTGATGATTACTAGTATCAAGTTGCATAGCCGTGCTAATCTAGGTTCTAACGATTTTAGGAGCTTTACTATGAAGTCCATCATAACGCTGATTCATAGGCGTGCGGGTAGTTTAAGTGATTAGAGTAATCTATAGGGCTTATATCTCTTAGGCTTGTTCTTAGAACATGCTAAACAGTTACCTATTACGTTTTAAACTATTTTTTATACATTAGGGATCAAGTATTTATTTGAGATCCGTTAAACTATTTTATTAATCCTGGGGTGTCTATATTCCTTAGACTCATGTAGCTTCCATATTAGGGTTAGTGTAAGGTCTTTGCGTAGTATAATCTATTATTCCTTATCTTAGGGCGGCCTAGCCTTAAGATGGTTGATTAAGTCATATTCTACCCTCTAGTCTAGGGTTAAATAATTATAGTCTGTAAAGTTATGTACCTCTAGTCCCTAGTAATTGATCCTAGCTACCTTAGTAAGCTTATCAAGCTTCTTATTTTATAGTCGTGTAACCTTAGTCACCTTAGCTAGTCATTCAACTAGAGTTCCCTTGAATAGCTATAGTTAATTATAGCCTAGACTACTATCTTTGTCCTTCTATAGGACCACGTTATGCGTGATAGGTCTATCTGTTTCCCAAAGGTCTAATTATTAGCTAAGAGCATCCGCTGCTCCGTTTAGCGTTCCTAGGTGATAGTGTACCTTAAAGTCGTAGTCTACCATCATTTTAGCCTATCTAACCTATCATTAGTTAAGTTTCTTAGTCATCATGAAACTTATTAGGTTCTAGTAATCTGAATATACCTCTACCTAGTACTTGGCGCCTACTAGCTAGGCTCGCCATTATTTAAAGGCGTCTACTATTGCTAGTAGTTCCTTATCATAAATGTTATAGTTAAGTTCTGCTCCTAAGAACTTTTAAGAATAGTAGAATACTAGTCTCTATTTCCCATCATCGCCTTGCTATAAGAGAATCGCTCCTAAGGCATAGTCTAATATATCTATTTCCACTCGCAGTAGTCATTCCAGGTCATGCATCTATAATATAGGGGCTAACAAGAATAATTCCTTAAGCTTTTTAAAAGCCTTTTGCTATTCCTGTCCCTAATGGAATCCCTTCTCTTTCTTAGTAATCTCTGTAAGAGGCGCCGTGGTCTTTAAGTATCCCTAAATAAACTTTTAATAGAAGTTCACAAATCCTAAGAAGGATTATACGTCCTTAACTATTTTAGGAGTTTTCATGTCCTGTATAGCCTTAACTTTCTTTAGGTCCATGGTAATGCCATCTCGCGAGATGATAAATCCTAAGTAATCCATCTCTGTAACGTAGAATTCGCACTTTTCTAGCTATAGAGGTAATTAATACTCCCTAAGCTTCCTAAGCACCTTCTTAACGTGCTTAATGTAATCCTTAAGCGTCCCTAAGGTGTACACTAGTATATTATCTAGGTACGTAGTCATAAAAACGTCCAAGTATTCATAAAGTACTCTATTAATAAGTGCCTAAAATATCGCAGGTGCGTTCATTAGTCTAAAGGGCATAACCATGTACTTATATAGTCTATACTAAGTTTTAAAGGCAGTCAGCCATTTAAAGCCCTTAGCTATCTATATTCAATAGAATCTATCTTATACATCAAATTTCATAATCTACTTGACTCCTTGGAGGTAGTCTATAAGTTCCTAGATTAGAGGAAGAGGGTAATAGTTCTTCCTTATAACGTGGTTTAGCTGTCTATAATCCATATAGAGCTACAGCTTTCCATTCTTCTTTAGGATAAAGAGAATTAGTGAAGCCATTAAGCTTACACTCTCTTATATGTATCCTTATTTTAAGTTCTTCTTAATGTACTCTCTTAGTTCTGACTACTAATCTTAAGTAAGCAGATATATTAGTCCTGGGCGCAGCTTCGCGCCTTCTTCTAGGTAAATCTTATGATCCCATTCCTAGTGATCTAGTAATGCAGTTTCTTCTATTTCTTTAAATAGGTCTCGAAACTCCTCGTATTCCAGTGGTATCGTTAGTTAGGGTTCATCCTTCATAGGCGTAACTCTCTATATCTAAATGACTCCTATTTATAAAGGGTCCTTCTCATAGATTCTCTTAATCTTATAAGGTGATATCTTACTAATCCGTCTAGTCTAACTAGATAAGCTCTAGATTGCTGGGCTCAATCTTTTATAACGTGTTCTAGCAACCTTACGCGCTAGTTCTTAGCTAAACATCATGCCTTTCTACTAATCTATAGTAGGATTATGCTTCCTAAGCTAATTATATCTAATTAACATGTCTTCTTCACTAAGATCCATGATGTTAAGGGCTGTCGTGTCCTTAATTCTAAGTACGTGGAATAACACTTCTTAGGTTTCCAACCTTAAGAATCTATTACTATAGGATATTAGTCTATTATTAGCTAATACTACTCATATTAGACGTTCCTTATCTTAATAGGGTATGTCATATTTCTTAACTACTTATAGGGAGATAATTATCTATGCAGCTCTACTGTCTACTAGTGCTGTAAGCCTGCGTCTATGTACGTATACCTCTACCTTTAATTAATGAACTAGTGGATCTAGGTGTCGTACATTATATAGGGTCGTTGTAAGAATGCTCTCACCAGCGTGACCTAGTCCCTAGTAGCATCCTAGTTTTTTAATCCCTAGGGTCCTTCTATAGATCTTCCTACTACCTATTCTTCTAGCAGGTGGATGTAATAGTCGTCTATATAGCACGCTATCTAAGGTAGGCGAGCATGCTCTACCTCTGCGTTATCTAGTCGTGGGAAACCTTTCCTAAGTTTCTCTAAGAGATGTGCTTAACATAAGTTATTAAAGCACTATTTATAGGGTAGGTCATTATAACTTTCCCTATTAATAGCTTTAGGTGGGCGTCTTATAGTCTAAGTATATAAGATATCATCTCTAGCAGCCCTATCTTCTAGGTGGCCTTATAGCTAGTGTTGCGTTTCTAGCAACGTTCGCCATATCTATTACGTGAGTGCCGTCTTTTATCCGAAAGCATCTTCCTTAGTTTTATTAGGAAGTAGCAGGAATTTATACCATTTACATACGTCCGCTAAGCACTTAGAAGGAGGCAATAGCTTATAGTGGGCTCTATACTAGGTCTATGCTACTTCTTCCTTTAGGAGGAGATAAAACATACATCCTAGGAGGGATAGGTATTCGTTCTAATTAATCTCCTTATGTCCCTTATCTAAAGGGTGTCCTATGGGGTAATAGTAGAGACATGCGCTATTCTTATATACTAATATTTCTCTATCTATTCTACTAGCTAGCTAGTATCCTGCAACATGCTTACTAAGCTAGTATAGTTAGTAGTGCGTATCGTAGCACCTGCTCTAACCTAGGCGTTCATGCTATTTTTACTAATATTTAAAGTAATGTATGTAGCAGTTATCTTCCATATAATCTATTAATAGGAGAAGGGCATAAGAGGCTTATCTAGGCGTGTGTCGCACACTTTACCTTTCTTATAGGTAAGTAATATAGTACTCCCTTATATAGTTATACTATTTAACTTCATTATGTTTATTATTAATCTTAATTTATTATACTTTTATCTATAGGCCTTACTCCTTCATCACTATTACTACTGCTTCGTGGGCATGGCTACCGCGTACCAGCGTGTCATAGGTGCATGTTTCACCTTTATATGTATTATCCCTATACATCTAGTATAGATCTTCTTTAAGCTATTAAAGGACCTCATAGTTATCTATCTAGTTTAAGGGTTATATTACTTAGGTCGTAATAGATTCTGTGTCACTAACTTCGTTATTAGATGGTTCCGTAGCCTGATCTGCTTCTAGAGGTAGGCAAGGAGTAGGCTGCTAACGTAGCACCTCTAAGTTATCCTCTTTAGGTCCTATTACCTTAAACTTAATCATCCTAATCTTAACCGCTCTAAGCTTGCTTGCTTAGCCTTGGTTCTTTAGGTAGTCCCTGCGGAAGTGTCCTACTTCGCCACATTAGAGACATGCTTTCTTCTTAAAGCGTTCCTAGCGTTATTCATGGGTTAGGCTATCTAGCTATCTTCCCTTACTCTTATCAAACTACTTCTTTTATTAGACTTTATCTGTTATCACTACATTACTATCATGGTCGTAACGTAGTGCCTTCAGCTTTCTATAACGTCTAGAGTTAGGAATAATCATTATATCCTATTGTTTCTTTTGTAGCGCTCATTCGTGGAGCCTATTATTGATTTAGGTGGCTAGGTCAATCATGTCTTATAGGTCTTCTAGCTTATCATGATGGATTATTCTATCCTTAACGACTTCCTTCAGCCTATTATAGAAGGCTGTGCGCAATAGCGCATCATCCTAATTAATCTTTAACTGTAGTTGCTTAAACTCTGTCACATATCTAGTAACTAACCTATCCTGCTAGATCTAAGAGATCTTCTACTCTACCTAGGTCTCCTTATCAAGTTCTCTAAACACCTTTTAAATCTCTTCCTTAAACTTCGTCTAGCTCTTAAAGATAGCCTTTGTATCATCTTTGCAATTCCTCATATCATTCGTGAGGTAGTCATCTATGAAGGGCTGCATCTAGGCAGCTGCCTTATCCTTTAAGTGCATGCTAGCCGCGAGGATTTTGTCTTCATCATTTATTATGAGGTTGAACTAATAGTATAAATCCATATTAGTAAGAAATGGCTTTAAGCTATCTTATCCTCTATTATACTTCTCTAGCGCCGTAATCTTTCCCTAAGGAGTAGTATTTCTAGCCTAAAGCTAAGCTATCACTTATATTAGTTCATTAATCTGCATGGCCTATTGCTATAACTAGTTAGCCTAGGTAGCTATTACTAATACTAGGCTTAAAGTAGGTATGTTAACACTACTACTAGTAGCACGTAGGGTAGCAGGAGCTACTATTACGTACGTTTAGGTTCTTAAACCTATAGGTAGTTAAAGTGTTACTAAGGGGTATACTAGCCTTACCTAATCTAGGTAAGGGGAGGAAGGTTAGTGTATAGTATATACGTTAGGTAGTATTCTTTAGTAATTTAAGAGGTAAACGTATGAAGTAAACTAATTCTATAATAAACTATAGAATAACTAAGTATTAATCTAGGTAAGAGATAAACTATTAAGAGTTAACTATAAAGAATCAGAATTAGAAAGATAAAGGAAATCTGTTCAACCTTTATACTACTTATTCTGTTCCTTCGCTCCTATGATCTCTTGAGATCCTAAGATCACTCCTGATCTCTTAATCTCTTAGGATCCAGAGATCAATCCATGATCTCTGTTCTTAGCGAGATTAATGTCACGTGACCGCTGACCTAATCCTGCCCTACGCATTACTGTGTTACTATCCTCTGGTCTTAACACCTCCTATGCTGTGTCATTTAGTCTTGGATACCCTGTATCCTTCTTATTCGTAACACTTACGTTTTAATTTTGGCGTCTAGTGGTGCTAGTTTAAGGAGTAATTTATAAAAAATAAAGTATATGCGTATGCTCTTAAAGAGTTTTAGCTTAAACGTTACTAGTTCTTTAGCCTTTAAGATTTAAAAAGGTCCTATTTAGAGGTTATCTAGTTTATCGCATAGCCGTTTAGTTTTTAAATTTTTTTATGATAAAAAAACTTTATCCCCCTTTTCAAGGGTTAGTCCCTTAAGCCTTTTCTTATTTGCTAATCTAGCTGTCGTAAGGTTCCTTTAAGCAATTCATTAGCTTAATTTATTATGTAACTTGCAAAGTAGTCGTGCCTTATCGTTAGCTCTAGCTAAAAGACTTTTAACGTCCTTAGAATTTTAGTAAGCAGTTAGCTTATATCCGTAGTTCGCGTAGTGTAGCGAGTATTCTATTATTAAAGATCTTATACTATTATAAGCTAATTATGCTATTAGCAAAAGTTTAACCTAGTTATCTTATAGCTTATTAGCGTACATTTTTAGATACTATTCTAGTGTCTAGTTCGTTCATTCCGTCTAACTATCTATCTACGGATAAAAGCTAGTTAAAAGTTTCTTATTAACTTTAAGCTTTGCTAAAAACGTGCTTTAATACTTAGAGGTAAATAGTATTCTATAGTTAGTAATAAACTATTCTAGCATACCGTATTAACTAACGAGTACCTTAGTTACTTTGTAAGCTATTTCCTTAGCTATAACTATTTCCTTTATTAGTACGAATATTAATGCTTTAGTTAATTAGCCAACAATTACTAATATTAAGTTGCATAGCCGTGCTAATCTAGGTTCTAACGATTTTAAGAGCTTTACTATAAAGTCTATCGTAACGTTGATCTATAGGCGTGCGGGTAGTTCTAGCAATTAAAGTAATCCGTAGGGCTTATGTCTCTTAGGCTTATTTTTAGAACATGCTAAATAGTTACTTATTGCGTTCTAAACTGCTTTTCGTACATTAAGGATTAAGTACTCATTCAAGATCTATTAAACTATTTTGTTAATCTTAGAGTGTCCATATTCTTTAGACTTATATAGCTTTCGTATCAAGGTTAGTACGTAAGCTTTTTATAATATAATCTATCGTTTTTAGTCTTTAGATAGTCCTACCTTTAGGTAATTTACTAAGTCGTATTCTACCCTTAGCTCTAGAGTTAAATGACTGTAATCCGCAAAGTCATATACCTTTAGTCCCTAATAATTAATCCTAGCTACCTTAGTTAATTAGGGTTGATTATAGCTTATACTTTTATTATAGTCCTTTCGTAGGATCGCGTCGTGCGTAATAGGTCTATCTATTTCCTAAAGGTTAGATCTTTAGCTAAAAGCATCCGCCACTCTATTTAGTAATCCTAGGCGATAGTATACCTTAAAGTCGTAGTCTACTATTATCTTAGCCTATCTAACCTATCGTTAATTAAGCTTCTTAGTCGTTATAAAACTTATTAGGTTCTAGTAATCTAAATATACTTCTACCTAGTATTTAGCGCTTACTAGCTAGGCTTGCTATTGTTTAAAGGCATCTACTATTGCTAGTAGTTCCTTGTCGTAAACGTCATAATTAAGTTCTACTTTTAAGAACTTTTAAAAGTAGTAGAACACTAGTCTCTACTTCTTATCTTCGCCTTGCTATAAGAGAATCGCTCCTAAGGCGTAGTCTAATGCATTTATTTCTACTCGTAGTAGTCGTTCTAAGTCGTGCATCTATAGCATAGAGGCTAACAAGAATAATTTCTTAAGCTTTTTAAATGCCTTTTATTGTTCCTATCTCTAATAGAATCTCTTTTCTTTCTTAGTAATTTCTATAAGAGGCGCTATAGTTTTTAAATATCCTATAATAAACTTCTAGTAGAAGTTAGCGAATTTTAAAAAAAAAATTATACGTCTTTTACTATCTTAGGTATTAGCTATTTTTTTATAGTTTTAACTTTCTTTAGGTCTATAGCGATGCCGTCTTATAATACAACAAACCCTAAGTAGTCCGTCTTTGTAATATAGAATTTGCATTTCTCTAACTATAAAAGTAATTAATACTCTTTAAGCTTCCTAATCACCTTCTTAACGTGTTTAATATAATTCTTAAGCGTTCCTAAGGTATACACTAGTATATTATTTAAATACGCAGTTACAAAAACGTCTAAGTATTCGTAAAGTACTCTATTAATAAGCGCCTAAAACGTTGCAAGCGCGTTTGTTAGTCTAAAGGGCATAACTATATACTCGTATAATCTATAATAAGTTTTAAAGGCAGTTAGCTATTTAAAGCCCTTAGCTATCCGTATTCGATAGAATCTGTCTCGTATATTAAATTTTATAATCTACTTAACTCCTTAAAGGCGGTCTATAAGTTCCTAGATTAATAGAAGAGGGTAACAATTGTTCTTTATTACGTAGTTTAGCTATTTGTAATCTATATAGAGTCGTAGCTTTTTATTCTTCTTTAGGACAAAGAGAATTAGTAAGGCCATTAGGCTTATACTTTTTTATATATATCCTTGCTTTAAGTTTTTCTTAATGTACTCTCGCAGTTCTAAGTGCTAGTTTAAAGTAAGCAGATATATTAGTCCTAGGTGTAGCTTCGCGCTTTCTTTTAGGTAAATCTCGTAATCCTAATCCTAGTAATCTAGTAATGCGGTTTCTTTTATTTCTTTAAATAGATCTTAAAACTCTTCGTATTCTAGTAGTATCGTTAGTTAAGGTTCGTCTTTCGTAGGCGTAACTCTTCGTATTTATATAACTCCTATTTGCGAAGGGTCTTTTTTATAGATCTTTTTAACCTTATAAGGCGATATCTTACTAATTCGTCTAGTCCAACTAAGTAAGCTTTAGATTGCTAGGCTTAATCTTCTATAGCATGTTCTAGCAACCTTGCGCGCTAGTTCTTAGCTAAACATTATGCATTTCTACTAATTAATAGTAGGATTGTACTTCTTAAGCTAATTATAACTAATTAATAGTAGGATTGTACTTCTTAAGCTAATTATAACTAATTAACATATCTTCTTTACTAAGATCTATAATGTTGAGGGATGTTATGTCTTTAATTTTAAGTACGTAGAATAACACTTTTTAGGTCTCTAACCTTAAGAATCTGTTGCTGTAGGACATTAGTCTATCGTTAGCTAATACTACTTATATCAAACATTCCTTATTTTAATAGGGTATGTTATATTTCTTAACTACTTATAGAGAGATAATTGTCTATATAACTCTACTATCTACTAGTGCTATAAGCCTGCGTCCGTGTACATATACCTTTACCTTTAATTAATAAACTAGTAGATCTAGGTATTGTACGTTATATAAAGTTGTTATAGGAGTACTCTTACTAGCGTAACTTTATCCCTAGTAGCATCCTAGTTTTTTAACTTTCTAGGTTTTATTAGAAACTATCCTAATCCCTATTTATTAGATAGGTGTATTAAATAGCCGTCGTTGTAATACGCTATCTAAGATAGGCATCTATGCTTTATCTCTACTTTTTCCTTCCTTAGGAAACCCTTCCTAAGTTTCTTTAAGAGGTGTGTCTAACACATGTCATTAAAGCATTATTTGTAGGGTAGATCATTGTAACCTTCTCTTTTAATAGCTCTAGGTAGGTATCTTATAGTCTAAGTACGTAAGATATTATCTCTAGTAGCCCTATCTTCTAGATAGCTTCGTAGCTAGTATTGCGTCTCTAGCAACGTTCGCTATATTTATCGTGTAAGTATTGTCTTTTATCTAAAAGCGTCTTTCTTCGTTTCATTAAAAAGAGCTAGGAATTTGTAGCGTTTACACACATCCGTTAGACACTTAAAAAAAGGTAGTAGCTTATAGTTAACTCTATGCCTAGTCTATGCTACTTCTTCCTTTAAAAAGAGATAGAACATGCATCTTAGTAGTAATATATACTAGTTCTAATTAAGCTCCTCGTGTCCCTTATCTAAAGGGTATCCTATAAGGTAATAGTATAAACATGCGTTATTTTTATACTTTAGTACTTCTCTATCTATTCTACTAGCTAGCTAGTATCCTACGACGTGCTTACTAAGCTAGTGTAGTTAGCAGTGCGTATTATAGCACCTACTTTAACTTAAGCGCTCGTGCTACTTCTACTAGTATTTAAAGTAATGTACGTAGTAGTTGTCTTCTATATAGTCCTTCTTTAAGAGAAAGGCGTAAGAAGCTCGTCTAGGTATATGTCGCACGCTTTTTCTTTCTTACAGGTGAGCGACGTAATGCTCCCTTGTGCAGTTATACTAATTAACTTCGTCGTATTCATTATTAATCTTAATCTATTATACTTTTATTTATAGACTTTGTTCTTTTATTGCTGCTACTATAGCTTTATAAGCGTGACTGCTGCGCACTAGTGTATCTTAAGTACACGTTTCACTTTTATATATATTATCTCTATACATCTAGCATAGATTATCTTTAAGCCGTTGAAGGACCTTATAGTTGTCTATCTAGTTTAAAAGGCAAGTTATTTAAGTTAAAATGGATTCCGTATTACTAATGCTATTATTAGAGGATTCCGTCGCCTAATCTAGTTCTAAAGGTAGGCAAGGAGTAAGCTACTAACGTAGCACTTCTAGTTTACTCTCCTTAAGTCCTGTTACCTTAAACTTAATTATTCTAATCTTGACTACTTTAAGCTTGCTTGCTTAGCCTTAGTTCTTTAGGTAGTTTCTACGGAAGTATCCTACTTTACTACATTAAAGACATGCTTTCTTCTTAAAGCATTCCTAGCGTTGTTCGTAAGTTAGGCTATTTAGCTATTTTTTTTTACTTTTATTAAACTACTTTTTTTATTAAACTTTGTCTATTATTACTACGTCGCCGTCGTAGTTGTATTGTAGTGTTTTTAGCTTTCTATATTATCTAAAGTTAGGAATAACTATCGTATCTTTTTACTTCTTCTACATTGCTCGTTCGTAAAGCCTATTATTAATTTAGATAGCTAAGTTAATTATGTCTTATAAGTCTTCTAGCTTCTTATAATAGATTATACTATCCTTAACAGTTTCCTTTAACCTATTGTAGAAGGCTGTGCGCAACAGCGCATTATCTTAATTAATCTTTAACTATAGTTGTTTAAACTTCATTACATATCTAGCAACTAACCTATTCTACTAGATCTAAGATATCTTTTGTTCTACTTAGGTCTTTTCGTTAAGTTCTTTAAACACCTTTTAAATCTTATCTTTAAACGTTGTCTAGCTCTTAAAGATAGTCTTTATGTCGTCTTTACAATGCCTTATCTCATTCGTAAGATAGTCGTCTATAAAGGGTTGCATCTAAGTAGCTGCCTTATCCTTTAAATGCATGCCAGCCGCGAGGATTTTATCTGAATCCTCCGTTAAGGCATTAAATCGATAGTACAAATCCATGTTAGTAAGGAATAGCTTTAAGCTATCTTATCCTTTATTATACTTTTCTAGCGTTGCAATCTTTCCATGGGGTATAGTGTCCTTGGCCTAGAGTTAAGCAATTGCTTGCATCAATCTATCGATCTATTTAGCCTATTGCTATAACTAGTTAGCCTAGTTAGCTATTACTAATGCTAGACTTAAAGCAGGTGTACTAACACTACTGCTAGCAGCACGTAGGGTAGCAGGAGCTGCTATTACGTACATTCAGGTTCTCGAACCTATAGGTAGTCAAAGTATTACCGAGGGGTATACTTGCTAGTCTTAATCCTTGTTAGAGGAGGTCGGTTAGTATAAGGTGTATACGTTAAGTAGTATGCTTTAATAATTTAAGAAGCAAATGTGCAAAAGTAACTAATTCTATAACTAACTATAGAATAACTAAGTATCAATCTAGGTAAGAGATAAACTATTAAGAGTTAACTACGAAGAACTAGAATCTAAAAGATAAAGGAAATCTGTCTAGTCTTTATATCATTCGCTTTATTCCTTTGCTCCGTCCTATGAACCCTGATCTCTAGAGATCGCCCTTAAAGGCAAGATTACTCTTACTTCTTCGTACAAGCCTAATCTCTAGAGATTAGTGTTCTTGGCGAGATTAATGTTACGTAACTGCTAACCTAATCCTGCCTTACGCATCATCGTGTCGCTATCCTCTAGTCTTAATACCCTCCGCGCTACATTATCTAGTCCTAGATACCCTATATCTATTCTATTTGTAACACAAGGCCTAACAAAAGCCTTATAAGTTAAGAAGAAGTATTAGAAGAAGAGCAAGCCTCTAGACCTACAGCAACGCAAGGAGTACTATGGTAGAGTAGTTTTCTAGTCCCTAAAAAAGCTAAGGGAGGCTAGAGTACGTTTAGCTATTAAGGATTAAGAAAAAAAGGAGCAATAACTTAAGAAAGCTTGTAAGAAAGCAGAATAGGCCTTAGCTAAGCTACGTAAGCTACAAGAGAAGGAAGAAAAAAAAAGGTTAAGGGCTAAAAAGAAGGAGGAAAAGGAGAAGATCATGGCGGGGAAGGAGGCTAAGAAACAACGCAAAATTTAGGAGAAAAAAAACTCTAAAAAGGCTACACAAACTTCCTAAAAGGGAAAGAGGAAGGCCTTAAAGCCTGCCGCAGCGCCAAAATAGAAGAAAAAACAACGTGTGGTGGTTGCTAAGGATAGGGGGGATAAAAGTAGTAAAATAGCGCGCGATCTAGCACCTATAACTATAACGCGCCGTGGCCGCAACATTAAACTTCTAGCGAAATTCCAATAGCGCATCTTTTTCGCAGCAATTTGTATAGTAATTGAATGAATTATTAGAATATTCTAGCTATTATGGATGGCTCAGTAACGAGGTGTTGTAAACTGCGTGATTTGGTTGGGGTGCGCCATTTGCTGAACCCCGCCAAGTGCTGAACCAACACGTTACTGACTAATTCTGCAGCTGAGCATTGCACTGGAACGTCTCCCAAAGAAGCCGAGATTAGTCCGCTGGTGTAGTATGTGAGTGGGGTTACCCGATACATGAACTTCCAAAATCGGGGTAACATGGACGGCTTCGCAAGGACTCCGCAGAAGATCAAAGAGAGCGAGTACAACAGCTGAGCAATGTTCACCGCCGTTGCAGCAGACTTCATCCCCGCCACCACGAGGTATGACAGTGACAGCGTAAACTGCATGAAAGACCAGATGAAGAGGAAAATGACTCCTGATCGCTCGCCGATGTCGCATGTCGATTCGCCGTTGCGCTGCATACCGATTGGATAGTACCAGCAAACGAAGAGGATCACTGACATGAGGGTTTGCCATGCGATTTCGACGATGAAGTTGGCTAAGAGGAAAAAAATCCACGAATACATTTTTGACGGCCCCTCCCGGATTTCGTAGATCGATAATTCGTAAATTGCGGGATGATCTGTTGGTCGAGGTTTGTGAATATCGTCATCAGCAAAAATATTGCGAAGATTTCGTTTTGAATGCCTTGCAACGTGTTTGGTGAAAACCAGAAGGAAAAGCCAATAACCAATGCCGAGCCAAGACACAGAGCGGCTTTCGAGTACAGGTATGTGTGAGTTCGCCAGAAATGCTTGAACAGCCTTGATGTAACGGTTCGGAGCTGGGTCAAGGACGAAGTAGCAAACTCTAATCTCTTCATATCGTCGTTTTCGGTTTTGTGTAATTGGTCGCAAAGCACCTGGATCCGTTGTTGAACCAGATGCTTTTCAGTCGAGCGTTCCCACTCTTTGCCCCAGTCGACGGACTGTGTGGGACTGGCTGTCACTTCCATTAGCCATTCAGCAGGGTTTTGCTTGACTGCACAAGTAGCCGCGCCTCGCTCCTTGAAATATCGGTTGACTGTTTGGGAGTTCGCGCCGATATCCCCAAAGTATATGCATCGTCCTTTTCGGAGGAGGAGTAGGCGATCGAACATAGAGAAGAGTGACTCAGATGGCTGGTGGACTGTGCAAAGAATGGCTTGGCCTTCATCTGCTAGTCGACGCAAAAGAGAGCAAATTGCCCATGCGGTATCGCTGTCGAGTCCGGAAGTGGGCTCATCGAGAAACAACAGAAGCTTTGGTCGCGCCGCGAGCTCCGCTCCAATCGTGAATCGTTTGCGCTGTTCGACATTAAGACCTTCCCCAGCAATGCCGACAATAGCCTCAGCAAATTTTTCCATTCCCAATGAACAGATCACGTCTTCTACGTAAGAAAGCCGTTCCTCTTGGGTGTAGGATCGCGGCTGCCGTAACATGGCGCTGAACTGTAGTGCTTCTCGTACTGTTGTCGAGGGTAAATGGATATCCATTTGCTGAGCATATCCGATGTTGCGAGCGTAGCCATCGGAAGCAAAGGCTGGGTTGATGAGCATGTCACCACGCACGATGCCAACTGCGGCCCGCCCGGCGAGAACGTTCAAGAGTGTTGTTTTGCCGGCTCCACTCTCTCCCTGTTCTAGTTTAGTCATAGTTTGGGAATACGAATCAACAATGCCGATACCCTTCTTGCACAAAATCAGTTCCAGTAAAGAGAGGAACACACTTACCACAAGAGCTGTAAGAGTGCCATGTTCGATCCACCCATCGACCTCGTCGAGAAGCCTTTTGTATGCTTTCCCTGCCTTCACGTCGAATGTTATTTTGTTCCAGCAAATTGCCACCTTCCCATGGTTTTCGGATACTCTGGCTCCTTCAGTGGTGTTCTGTCTGGGTGAACCAATTACGCGGGGATCAATTCCATCAGATGCTTCGGCTGATGCAAGCTTGCGATCCTTGAACCAAAGAACCTCGCCTCTGCTCTTTTTTACCGTGGCATACGCAGCCCCGAAAAGGTGTAGAGCACATGCAAATAGCATGATTGCACATAGAATGCCGAAGTTTCTGGAAGACGGTCAGCTGAATCCACATGTAAGAGTGCCATTACTCACCTCCACAAATGATTCGTGCTGTATGCGTAGCTCAAACGAATATGATCCTCACCAAGAACCGTGGGTTGCCCAGGGCGAGCTCTGACTACGTTGCATGTCTTCTCAGCTGTGGAAGAATCGTAAGACGAACCGCGAGGAACAAACTCTCCACACCTAAATTCTCTACCAGAGAACTCATTGATCATAAGACTCTCGAATGTATAAGCGACAGGATTGACGTAGTTGAACCATCTGAGTCACGGGCGCATGTACGGTACTGGTAGTGGGAATCCGGAATAGATCATGAGCAACAACATGAAGATTGCAGCGGGCGCCATCGATCCCGCCAAAGTCGAACACCAACTCCCAATGGTCCGAAAGAGCATTGACATGATGAGAAGGCAGGCAAACGAGAAGAACCAGAAAGTGCAGAAGGCAGAGCCGGTCCGTCGCAAGTTCGTCAGGAAGTAGATCGGAACGTTGAAATTGACGGAGAACAGGAACTTGTTTGGTAAATCGGTTACCATGGAGGCGATGGCTTCGGAAACCGGCTTGTATAGTGCGTATCGGTAGTGCTTCTCGACTATGGGTCTTGATACCCAAAGCAAGCCCGGTTCAAAGCCACTGACGAAGGCGTTGAGAAGTGTTGCGAAGAAGAGTAGAGAAGACCGCGCAAAAAAGCTACTTGTGTCGTTCGGAAGGTCCAAGAAGACAGTGCCCAGCACGATTCCCAAGATACAATTGCCCACAAGATTCGAGATAGGCGGTGAAAGGTCGTTGTGTATTCGAATGAAGCCTCTTGCTACGCAAAGAGCGATCTGCTGGGTGATGGGTGCTTGATATTCTTTCACCGATATATTGGCCGAGGTGAGCGGGTAGCTCTCTTCAAACTGGGCCATGTCTCTTAGCAGCTCGGCACGCTCTAAACTTCCTTTCCATGTCTCCGCCATTTCAGCCGCTGTGCGGGGGAAGCATTGTTCGTACTCTGGCCGTATGTGTCGTCGCACTGGGTTCGTGACCGATGTCAAAAATTCTGCTTCAGTCTCACCCTTTGACGCAATAAATCCCAGGCGCTCGAAATACTCGCGAGTAAGCTGCAAGGGGCCGAAGTAGATTAAGTGGCCCTCGTGGAGAATACAGACCTTATCGAACAGCCTAAAAACGTTATCGGACGTCTGATAAAGGCTGACGACGACAGCAGTTCCCAAGCGACTACTCCGATCCCTAATGGCGCGCATAAACTGAAGCGAATTAACACTGTCAAGGCCACGAGTACTGTTATCCCAGCATTGCAGCGAGGAAGAGCATGCCAGCACTTCGGCAATGCTGAGCCTCTTTCGCTCTCCGCCACTGATACCCGGTATTTCTTCGTTGCCGACCTTGGTGTCTCTCGTGTGTGACAGTCCCAGCTCCTCGAGAATCTTTTCTGCCTTTTCCCGGGCATTTTTCTTTGATGTACCCCTCGCCTCGACTGGGATCATAACCGTTTCGCACGTTGTAAGGGTTGGAAAATGTACGTCGAGTTCGGCCTGATAGATGCACTCTCCGCAGGCGCGAGAATCCATCTGCGGGGCTGAGATACCTTGGTAGTTGATATAAGCATCTTTCCCGACATCGAAGCCTTTTGTTTCGCCCGCGATGGTGCGAAGTAGGGTTGAGCAGCCGGCGCCGGGTCGTCCCAAAACAAGAAGCATCTCGCCACTCCTCACTAAACCCTCACAATTTTGCAGTATCTCTACGCGCCTCTTTTGCTTTCTATAACCCAAAAAGGATAAAGCATACTGAATAAACGCAAGAGGGAAGTTCCCAAAGGTCCTTTGGTAGTCTGTTCGTGTGGCGAAAGCGAAGGCGTTTACCGATCGGAATGAAACGCCTCTGGATTGCGTGGGTGGTCCTTCGCTGGGTGCCAACGCTGCTTCGCACGCGCTCGCCTTCTCAAACATTTTCATAGACGGATGGAATAAAAGGCGCCAAAGAATTTCCAGAAGGGAAGAAATAACTCGAAGGCGGAGTTGCGGGTTTATCCTTCGTTCAGACAGCGCGACAGGGCCCGGCAGGATATGGCTATGCGGCAGTGCATATCCTTGGAAGCGCGGTGTCAATCACCCAGTAATACCCAGTAAACAGTGTTCAGGAGCTTCTTGCATGAGCAACGCTGATTGGCTGAGCTGGACACCCTGTGCCGTGGTCATTATCGACTCTCAGGCGGCACAGTAAACACACCTTGTCTTACCGTTCACGCGGGAGCCTGTTCCACCCTTAATTATTGTCTTCGGTCACCGAGGAATGTTGCATACAATGCTCAGTTCGCTAGGGTAATTGCACCCTCGTGCGTTGATGCTTAGATGCATGATTGCGGCGCATGCAAAACATTGATTTGATCTTCAAAAATCACACGCGCTTGTACATCGCCTCCGGAGACTGCAGGGGCTCCCCGTCTTCGCTTTCTCGAAAAATGCCACTCGTCGTCGTTTCCAAATTCGTCGTCTTGCCGTTGTCGTTGATGAATGTTCTCAATCCCGTGATCGTGCCGCCCGGTATCTGACACTGGAGACCGAAGCTAGAATCGTCCTCGGTGTCTTCAGGGCGTTTAAGAAATTTTTGTCGAAACCTCTGCGCAAAATGGCTTCTTGGAGTGGACCATTTTGCAGAATTGCGCGCAGCACGTTGGACAAAGAACGTCCTGAATGCTGTGGCCGAAAAAACCGTAATGCCGATGCAGACTTCGACATATTGCCAGTACACTCCCCAGACTACGTCCACAGTTTGCTGTTTAGGAATCTTCAAGCCGACCACACGAATGAGAGTAACCGCAATCGTCATAACTGACAAGCAGAGAGACATTCCTAGGAATATCTTGGTGCGTAGAGGAACCTTGATACGATGCAGAATGATAACTGGGATGCTGATGACTAGAAAAGAGTCAGCGAAGCCTTTTGAACGCATGTGGAATAGCCAACTTACTCAAAAGGTCTGAGGCAATGTTGAGCGAGATCAAGGTCGCGGCAATGGCGATAGTCTTGGGGAACTTATCTCCCTGAGCGCAAGTCACTTCAGCTTCAGTCAGTACGCGGTTCTTTTGATCAAAATCAACGACTCACAAGCTCGCTCGTCAAAATAAGGGCAAGACACAATTTCCATCGGCACGCCACCAGCCCACGTAAGAACGGTGAAGACAACAACAGCCCACCAGTACCAGCGAAGTCTACTCGCCGGAGTGATCAGTGCGCCGAAAAACAACAAGAAGCTAAGCTTGACCATGGAGAGAGCAGTCCAAGACAACACCAATGCAATATCGCTTAGTTTGTGGAGACGCAAAGTTTTTGGTATGATGGCTGCGGAATCCAAGTCTGGAGTAATGTTACCCATAAGAAGGCTCTGGGCAAAATACATGTCATCGACGAAGCTGAACCAAAGGCCCAAGCAGGTGCAGAGCAGCAGGATAGCAATTGCCAACAAGGCATCATCCAAGGACAGCCGCCGCTGGTAGTATAGTCGCACTGTGAAGCGGGACAAAGCCGAGAGTACTGCCAGCACGAAGAGTGCCAACAACGAGCCCTAACGCAACATCAGCTCTGTGAGTTTATGAAAAAGTAAATGTGCAATCGACTTACGTCTTCTGCTCGTCGGGAAATTCTGCCAGCGTTGTCGTAGGGAGCCATGACTGAATACAGTTGTGATGTTTGAGCTGGAGTGAAGGATGCTGACGTTACAACCAAAAGCCCTCAAGCGACAGTCCACAATGTTTAGCTGCTTCGCAAGCTGCCTGATGTGTTGTCATCCAAGCATCCAAGCTGAGGCACAGTCGCGATACGCCGTAGCCTAGCGTCCACTTCCATGTTATCTCGGGCCTAGGTCTTGATAGCGTTCTCACAGTAATTGATGAAAACCCCGCTGCACCTTCAAGGGCACCCTGTACGTACTCGATTTTCAGTCCCCTCGATTTACCTCCGCAACATGGGATGGGAGGCACAACCCCTTCGACCAATACAATTACATGTACTAACGCCTTGGGCAAATTCGCTCCGGGGCCAAAACTGCTGCATTAGATTAACTCGAAAATGATATTCGCCGGTGGCGCGCTGATGCCCGCGGAAGGCGTCTTTAGCGTGTGGCGCCGCTTCGGCCCGTTATCGCTTCTGCCGCTAAGCTGCAAGCATACCGAGCGAAGCGAGGTAGTGCGGTTCTGGCACTGCGACGACCTGAGCGCCAAAATACGTCTACGTCGGCTTTACGATTCGAGACAACTTTCGCTCCCATCATGAATTTCGCGTCGTGTCCTAACGAAACTTGATCTTGTGGAGACTATACCTTCCGCCTCCTAGAATGCACATGCCTAGAGGATTCATCCCGTGTGAAGCAAGATATTAGTAATACCCGCTACAAACTTGGCCCTCCTGGCCCTCCATCCACTCGCGATGGCCACAACTCCAGCTACGCTATACGCTTGAGGCATGTATTAAAGCCCTTATGGATAATGCAGCCACAATGCTAAATGTAAATCTCCACAACATGCTGCACTAGCAGGTATAGATAAATAATGTATGCTTTGCCGTCCCTAATCCTAATCTTAATGCGTGATAATGCAGTAACGTGAGACTTCTGTGGTCGTTGTTGATGGTCTAGGAGAGACAGCCCCGGGAAATAAGCTATTAAAACTTGCGTTACCATTAAATTCCAGCGATTAGAGGAGTTACTAGGGACTGAATCACCCGTGGATGAGCTTTGAGGACCATAGTAGCAGCCTCTTGGTACATAAAGAGGAAGCGCTAGGCCCGAAACAGGCTAGTGCGGACGCTTGTACAATACTTGCATGTGCTGTTTTCGATACCTTCATCAACGTACAATTCCCATCAGCACTCGATAATTATGCGAATTGACAGCTTGCCACAGACTCCTCCGGAGGATTGTAAGGTTCCTCACCACCAGTATAAAATAACGCAGCTAACGGCTTCGATCGCAGTGCCCTTTCCTACAACTCCCGCGAGGGAGCGCTCAATCGAGGACATGTCGGCAGCATACAAAGCAGCGAAGAAGCAGCTGGAGGCTTTCGCGGCCCTACAGCCTAGGCGCCTGGCATTCGGAGCCGACATGTTGTTTATGGCGAATGCCACAGCGGAGGGGTTTGACCCACAGAGGACGCCTGGTGCACCTGATAGAATTGGCTTATATGAACCAGCAACGCCGATACAGCCTGAGTCTCGGACACTTCGGCGCACGTCGCGATTTTCCAATTCTCCGTCGCGAAGTTCTCCCAATGCCTCGTCAACGCGATATGCCACCGGTACCCGATCCATGGGGACATCGGAGCCCGTCTCGAGCGTCGACATCCAGTGGCAGCTCTGGCGGAAAACGTCCCAGCTTGGGATACAGTCCACAAGACGACAATGACTACGATGTTTCGCACCGTTCACCCTCGTTCGCGGGCTCAGATGACGGATTGCACGGCCTGAGTAATGAATTTGCTTCGTTCGGACGACATGCAAAGCTGCCGCGACTCGACAATCCGCCGGTATTTACTCCACCTTACATGCCTACTTTCGCACATTCCCCGACGCCTACGCCTCCGCGGCCTGTCAGCGGTAAGCCCAAAGTAAAGAGGAAGGCCGTGCTGGTAGGTCCACAAAAGGAATCCAGATCCATTCGAACAGCACCGGAAATCCCCATTGTCATTCGAAGTGAGAACAATAGGAGCTGGCATGCTGTGGACAAAGATGGGTTGCATAAGGACTTGTGGCCAATGCTGGAAGCAGCAAGCCTGGAGGTGAGGACTAAGCAGCCAGCTAGGTTTCCGAGCGTCAGTTATAGCGACTCCGCCGATCCCAAGGCCACGTGTCCCCGTTGCAAATTGGTACTCGAAATGAGCTGTTCTCGCAAAGACGACTCAGAACATGATCACTGTACAAATGCGTCGATTCCTTGCGCAAGGTTCATACTCGAAAATCATGAGGTCAAGCTTGGATTTGTACCTCTCAAGGAAAATAACCGAAATGGTGGCTATGGAGACTTGCCATTCTGGGTCAAGAACGCGGTATCCGCGCAAGCCAATCAACCGCAACATGCGATGGATGTTGATGATGCGGAGGTAGCTGATGATGCGGAGGTAGCTGATGATGCGGAGGCAGCTGATGATGCGGACAAGACGGCATCTCAAGTGTCTCAAGAGCTATGATGGATACACTCCATTCCCATGCTCGTACTTGGTAGCGGCCGGACATCATGCCCTGGAGTTGTTTGGTAAGCTAGCCGACCGGGTAGCTGGCCACCCGTGGATGCTGGCCACCCCTCAGAAATCGGCCACCCCTCAGAAAATCGTGATATCTCAACACCCACCCTACCAAAATGGATCCCCGTGAAGCAGCTATACAAGCAGCTATTAGCGACGTTATTTCTGGAGTTTTTCCTAGTCAACGAGCTGCTGCAAAGGCGTACAAGATCCCACGAAGCACGCTTGCTGCGCGTCTACGCGGTACGCAAAGCAACCAAAACAGCCACGTATACCAGCAGCGATTGACTCCACAACAAGAGGAGTTTCTCGTACGATGGATCCTTGAAGAAGACGCACGCGCTTTTCCTCCCTCCCACACGCGCGCGCGAGAAATGGCGAATCGAATCCTGCGGATGAATAGAGACGACAATCCTGTTAGCAAACATTAGATATCCTACTTTATTAAGCGTAACCCACGCGTCGCATCTGTTATGGGTAGAAAGATAGAGGCCTCACGGGCTGAGGCAGCAACACAGGAGCAGATACGCGGGTTTCTTCAGCACTATAAGAGGCTGCGCGCAGAGCTAGGTATACAGGCTAAGGATACATAGAATATGGATAAGACTAGGAAGGCCCTAGGTGTATGTGCAAACACTAGAGTACTCGCAAGTAGTTAGAAAAAGAAGGCTTATTATCAGTCTCTAGAGAATCGCGAGTGGGCATCTATAATTGAGTGCGTATCAGCTACGGGCAAGAAACTACGCTGCGTAGTGATATTTAAGGGCTAGAACTTATAGACTACCTAGTTTCCTACGACTATTCCAGACTAGCTTTATACAACCTCACAGAACGGCTAGACATCTAATGCGATTAGAACTGAGTGGCTACGGCGCGTGTTTCTACCTGATACAGCTCCCTTACGCGATCATTGGAGGATACTCATCCTAGATGGCCACGGTAGCTATGTTGACCTAGAATTCCTATAGCTCTATAAATAGAATAAAGTTTATCTTCTATTTCTACCTGCTTATTCCTCGCACGTCCTACAGCCTCTAGATCTCTTAGTTTTCTTAGTAGTAAAGCGTTTCTATCAGTAACAGATTTAAGAACTATCCTACCTTAACGACGTAGCACCTATTAAAAAGGAACGTTTTATTACTGCCTACTACGCAGCTAGAGAGAAAGGGATTACTAAGAGAATCGTACGAGCTAGATGGGCTACTGTAGGCATCTGTCTATTAAATATTAAGCGGGTAGTTAACTCCTCTTAAGTAGCTTAGAGGCCTATTACGCCACCTCATCAGAACTAACCTTAACCTGCTTAGAGCTATCTATCTACCCCCCACGGACCTCGCGATCTTTTTATAGCTTAGCGAGAGCTACACGGAAGGCAGAGAATCCATCGCGAGGCTCATCAGCTTATTGAAAAAGCAGGCAAAGCAATTGCCTTTGCAAATACACACGCAGCGCTGCTGGAAATAGAGAACAAAAGACTACACAGTTAACTTGAGGCCCTTAAGCCTCAACAGCCACGAAAGAGAATACGGGTAGACCTAAATTAACGCTTTGCAGATATAGATACAATCATGATAGCAAAACAGGCAGCAGATCTTTTAGCGTTACAAAACAACGACAAAGCAGCAGAAAAAGAAGCAGAGAGAGCAGCAGCTGAAACAGCAGCTGAAACAGCAGCTAAAACTCTTCAATCTATGTGTACAGAGTGGCAATTGTAACTAGGTTGACTGAAATAAACACGATTTTCTGAGGGGTGGCCGATTTCGTGATGTGGCCAGCATCCACGGGTGGCCAGCTACCCGGTCGGCTAGCTTAGCGACGAGTCTGATTAGGCGAGACACTAGTCGTTTTGGTAGCGATCGTCTCTGCTACGTTTACATATTCGAGCAATCAAAACGAATAAAGACTTCATACTTGCATGATTGATAACCTTACTGAGCGATTCTTTGCGCATATGTAAAATCGGCAGGACTAGATAGGGGCAGCGGTAGCGGAGCGCGAGGTGAAAGCGTATGGGTGGGTCTAACAACTAGCTAGGTTGTCCATGAGCGTAGCCATTGGAATCAAACACTTGGATGATGAGAATGACAGGCCCGCCCAGCGAGAACGTTCAAGAATGTTGTTTTGCCGGCTACACTTCCTCATGGTTTGGGAATACGAAACGACATTTTCGAAACCCTTCTTACACGAAAATGGTACGGGTAGGAAAGAGAGGAACACACTTACCATAAGAGCTGTAAGAGCGCTATGTTTGATCTACCCATCAACTTCATGTAGGAGCCTTTTATATACTTTTCCTGCCTTCATGTGGAACGTCATTTTGTTCTAGCAAAGTGCTACCTCCCATGGTTGCTGCTTATTCTAGCTTAGTCAGTGTCATTCTGCCTGGGCGACACGAGGATGAAACTCGGCTGATGCAGTCTTGCGATCGTTGGCGGAGGTCCCAATCGCTAGCTGACAAACTACCTGGAACTTTAGGGACGTCGACGCTACCTGGTACTTCACTCCTCAACTGTACCTCACTTCACTCCCGCCTCCACGACATTATGCGGCAGAGGTCATGCGTGCAAAGAGCTATTGAGATATGTACCCCCATCCCCAGATGGAATTTAGCGCATTCAGATGGATCGAACCACCCAACACACAGAGAGAGAGTTCGGATTCGCACTAGAGTCGATCAATAGACGCAATAGTGTTTGAAAAAGAGATATATGAGAAAAAAGGCGTAGAATTGTATTCATCCATGTATCTAGTAAGGATGGTCACTTTTTTACAGAGTGCCCAGCATCACACCCGCATGTGGCACTGGGGCAACAGAGACGTCACCTGATTGACCTTCACGGCGAACATGAGCACAGAGAACCCCAGATAGCGAGCAATAATCGTTGATCGAAAACATGGCCTAAGCTAAAAAAAAATACAGAGAGGAGAAACAGAAGCAAGGAAGAAAAGGGAGGCTAGTCCAACTTTACCCTATTGCTACCCTCAGCGACGAAAGCCGACTGTTCGCCCGTGGGAGGCACACCAGTTCCCACCAAACCAGGGGAGTTACCATGGGTAGAGTTAGTAGCCTCTACCGCTTCACCAGCGGTATTGGGGGGACCCTTCACCACATTGGACGCGACATTAGAGGGATGGATGATCCTTCATCGCATTAGACGCGACATTAGAGGGAGAATCCTTCATCGCATTGGACGCGACATTTGAGGGAGAATCCTTCATCGCATTGGACGCGACGTTAGAAGGAAGGTCATGACTAAGTTCCGTCGTGTTTGTTCTCACGACATTTTGAACGATCGCAACTAACGTTCACTGCGCTCCAACGTGTTTTTCAGTCCATTCACCTCCTGCCCCAGTCCATCGATGTCACGTTTGATCTCGGCTAGCTCGTGTGTGTCTTCATTTCCATTTGGGATACGCTTGTGCCATTCGTTCTCGAGCTTGCCAATGCGGGTGCGATACTTGTCGAGAATCGCAATACAGCCCTCACATCCGGTTTTAAGCTGCTGGAATTTTGTTCCAAGGCGCCCATCACAGAGCAAATTGATGCGCATCGCGTCCGACCTCCAATTATCAAGAATAGGAGTGAATTCCATGACGGTACGGATGACCTTGGTACCGAAAGTCATCGTGTCATTTTCGAATTCTTCACACACATCCAATCCAAGATCACTTCGCCAGGGCGAGTGCGTCAACGTAGCAATGGTGATGTAGGCCATTGTGATCTGCCCCGGTTCTCCAATTATACAAACCACATGATCGTGGAATTTGTATCGTCGATGTGGATAGAAGACTTCAAAGAAGGCCTGCACCAGACGGTCGCACCTGGTTTGATGTCCACAATTATGGTGATTGATGCTGATGGGGCCTAGTTTAGCACAGCCGGTGAATGTCATGGGCACAGGGAGAGGATCGGAATCTTTGAGGTCGAGACCTGTCAATGCCATGCCTTTGGCCCAGACCATGAGATCCTCTGAACCCTCAACGGAGCAGTGATCCTCCTCAGTCCGGTTCAGCGCCCAGGACTTATCCATCGCTTGTTCGACCAAATTTATCTTCGAATGGTCGTACGGGAGACCTTTGTCGTGGTATGATGCTGTAAAGTCACTAAGCTCCCTTGTCTCGCGAGCATGTGAGAAGCACATGCCTAGAGGATTCATCCCGTGTGAAGCAAGCAGATATTAGTAATAACCGCTACAAAATTGGCCCTCCTGGCCCTCCATCCACTCGCGATGGCCACAACTCCAGCTCCCTTGTCTCGGCAACCGTGGGCGGACAACCGTTTTCATCTCCGACAATGCGGACAAAAATTGCCGGATGTTCCAGAGACTGAAGCTTCGCGTTGTTCAAGTAGCTTCTCAGCTCGCCGTCGCGTCGATTCTGTCGGTCGTTGAGATACGCATGGGCAAGGTTACCTGCTGCAAGTAATCGAACAACTTCCTCAGGCATAGAGCACAGCGTCAGCGAAGAGAGTCCGTAAAACATGGGCCGAATTAGGCTTCATTGACGTCAGCTGTGTTGTTCTGATAGGATTGTCAAAAGTATTGTACGTACGCTACATGTTCTGGCTGGACGAAGCCGTCTGCTTCCGCAAACTTGTGAGTCCAAATGGCCTCCATGAGAGGTAGGTAGCCCTGTTGCGGAACGACTTGCACTTTGCTGACAATGCTCCCGTGCCCCGCTGCCAGCAACAAGGACCGGCTTTGCTCGATTACTGAGACGGAAAACATTTGTATGCGCCTCTCGCACCTTTCCAGCTTGTTGCATACGATACCAATCACTTCTGTGCAGAGATAGTGGCAGACTCGCGGTTCTGTAGCTCGCGGAGCTTGACAGCATTTGGGCTCATTGATATAGTGACGAGATCGCCCCGGAGGCACACGTCAATGATTTTCCGATCCTAGGTTGGTTCGTGAGTATAAAGGACAGCTAGTTGTCAATATCCTGGCGTTGCCCGCAGACATGACAGGGACGGATGTAGAATCTCGCCTGATTGTGATTAAACTTCACACAGGCGGCGTGTTTGTTAAAGAATGCGGTTATGTGAGTATCCACGGCCGTGAGCTCATATTGCTCCATATTGTTGGCAAACAAGAGGAGGTTGTAGAGGTGTAGAGAATGTGTGGCACTACAACCTCGTTTTCCCTAAAATAGGGTATCTAACACCCTATTTTAGGGAAAGAACCCCTAATTGCGCAAAAAAATTACCCTACTTTAGGGAAATAGCGACCGTAGTGGGGGGAGAAGAGAAGTTGAGGTTGGCTTCGTCGGTGGTCAAAGCGCCCCGGCGGTAGCAGTGTGCCATAGCCGCAACCGTAACTCATGGAATATTGACTAGCAACACCAATGGCCAGTTCCAAGCACCCTGAATTGTATCACTGATAAGTAGGGTCCGCTATCTTCTCTTAATCTCGTCGGTATGAATTGGTGTTCTAGTCACAATTGGGTGTCACTATTGGGCTACTGACAACAATAGACAATTCGAAATATTCTCTGTCCGTCGAATATCTGATATTCGCTGTACAACGCCCACCACGCCCATTGACGACAGATCTGCGAGTCTATACAAACGGCATAGGGTGATCCTTGATGTAGCGACCCCAGGCCATAACGTGGTTGACATCGTTGATGAGATGCATTTGCCCCCCGACCTTGCTAAACTCGCGGTCTTCGTACTTGTAAAACTGCACATCCAACCCAATCTGAACCATTCCATAGCAATTCTTCGAGTCGTTCCCATTTCCTTCAAGATGATCGCGGAGATGATCTTCTGTGGCTCCCCAAGCCACTTTCGCCTTCTTGGATTCCACGAGCATGAACTCGTATTGGTATAAGGTTCCACCAGGCTTTTGACAAACCTTGAAGAGACAGAAGTCGGGCTGAGTGTTGACAGACACCGTCTCCTGGACGACAGAGTACCCTTCGCTCGAGGGGAAGATGAAACGAAGGATGTCTCCTGTGGGCCTTCGATAGATATGTTCAGGTGAGTCCGGTAGCCTGTACAGAAGGTCTAGGCCGGCCTTGATGTTGATATCGTCGAGGTACGTTTGCGGCGGAGGGGGGTTGGGATTGATGAGGACTGCCCTCCCCGTCCTGCTGTTGTTCCTGGAGACCATTATTCAGCGTGATTTGCATTGCATGGGCCGTGAACCCTACGCACCATTGTGGCCAACTCTTTGTTGTGTCGCGAACCCAGGTATCCTGTCCGGTATAACCATCAGCGGCACGACCTTACTTTAACTGGTAGGTGGTGGGAATAACGTACGCCTGCGCTATCTTGGAACCCGTTCGGGATTGCATAACTTGTCGTTCCTGTGACAGTATCGTTGTAATAGACCTGTCCAGCGGAGTTCGCGTATTGGTTGATTCTTCCGCCTGTCAAGGGTCCAAGGAAGGTACCGCTCATGGTTCGGTTTTGGGTGATCGGTACTATAACAAGTGATTTGAATTGAATGGGGGGAGATTCACCTCACTATATCTTGAACGACCATCAGCCCTCGAACATTGGTCTTCATTATATAGCAGTACCCAATACGGCACAGCAACACCTAGGCAAAGCGCCATGTGGATGTTTCCCACCATGAAGGCGACAGGCGCTACATGAAACTTCAAAGTACATTCAAATAACCGCGCGGTTTTAATTTAGTGTTTACACCGGGCCATTGTTGGTTGATGCCACCCTGAAGCGCCGATGAGCACGCAGTTTACATACTTACATCGGCCCGTTTATTAAGCAACAAACTCACACGTCTTGCGTAAAATTAGCTCAAGCTTCCTTGCTCGGCGCCTTTGCGAAACAAAATTGCGGCGAAGCCCTTGTGGTATAGCCGAGACCAATCTCCGCCCGTCATTACTCGAGAGTAATACGCCCTGCTCTATTAAACCAATTAAACAGCAGGAATTTGCCAGGCTCTCCTAGTCACCTTTCTAACATTATTTTGAAACAGACATGGGGAGATTTCGCCCCTACCATTTTTCAATCGGAGTGGAAGCCGCGCGGCTACGCCTAGTGTTGGCATTTATCCTGACTGGCAATTTTTCCGTACCCTCGTAGCGCTGTGGATATATCACCTCCACAGAAAATAATTAGCATTGGGCGGTAAAGAGTGGTAGCAGTTCCGGATCTTCGCGCGCGGCAGGGCTGAAACAAAAGACCTTTGGAGCAGTAGTCCCGACTTAACCAAGTATTTCTTCATAGTACATGCATCTCTAGCTGTCAAATTTCCCGGGCGGGTGGCTAGCAAAAATGACAAAGAGTGACTGGAGGTCTCGTTTCGGTGTTGGATGGTGGCTGCCATAATTCCTCTCGAGAACTGAGAACATTCATGGTTTGCACTATTCAGGGACCGAAGCCTTCTCGCTCGTAAACCCCGAGCCTGCCAGTTGAAAGTGGCTTTCGTAATCATATATGACCTTGCAGAGAATGTTGTGAGGACTGACATCGCGATGGCATAGTCTTGAAGCGCTAGACAATTGCTGAGAGCACCATAGCTCTATCATGTGACTCAAGTTCCTATATTGATGCATTCTGTGACCCAATAGTTACGCCTAATTATAGCTAGGGCACTAATTTATGCCGACAAGGTCAAGGGAAGATGGTGGGCCCTACGCATTAGTACAAGTCAGGGTATTTGGAACGTGTCATTGGTGCTACGCTGCTACCGCCGGGGCGCTTTGACCACGGACGAATAGCTTATTTCTTAAGGTTGTCTTTCCTGGGCCACCAACGACGGCCACAGAAGTACCTAGGTATTCTTCATTGGCGGGCAACGCATCAAGGACCGACAGCGCGAACATCGACAGGGCTTTGCAGCATGCGATCGATGCCTTGATTGGAATGATGCTCGCGTCAATGCTAGCCAGACCGGCGTGAATGCCATCTCCTCTTCCTTGGAGTTCCCCAGCCCAACCATCCCCTCACATCGGTACAGATATAAACGCGAGCCTCCCACCACGGCGAAGGCGCTGCTGTTATACGGCCTGGCTTCACAAGGTGTGGATACGGTGGTGACGGCAGTCACGCCGACCTGTGAGGGACTCGTTGACGAGGTGAAAACCTTGCAATCCTTAATTGAGGGCCTGTTTACTTGTAGGCTACGCCACTAGGATAGTCACCAAAGCAAATATGCGACTCCACAGGAGTGCAAGGTGTTCGAGCACGACGGCCTTCCTCCCTTTCAATGATTCGGTTGCCGCTTCTCCATGCAAAAACTGACCCAGCGTCAAGCATGCAACCAACCCTGGCGCTCTCAATTGGTCCCGCTGATACCTTGTCAATGATCGCATCCTGCAACTCAACTGGGAGCTTGTGAAGAGGAGATTTAGGGATGCTGGTCTGCGTGGCTTGGAGAAGGAGCTCGATGGCGTCGTCTGAAGGAGGATGCGTCCCATCAAATAGACGCCTGGGTTCCGTATATCTTTCGAGCTGCCTGTTCATCCGATACAATATCAGCTCCCGCACCGATAGTATGAGATAAGTGCGACTTTTCTCTGCGGAACCGGGAGTAGACAGGGTCTGCTTTCCGAAATCCTCTCGGATCAGCGTTGCGGCGTGCGGAGCATGCTGGCACATGACGATGGACGTCCCACCGACCCTGACGATGTGCCCAGTCGCAAAGTCCCACTCTGGGAGATTGTCTATCCAGACCAAGAACCCGCCAATGCCCGGGCGTGAAAGCGTTGCTTCTTGGACGGTAAAGTCCAGGGTCACAATCCTGACGATAGCATAGGCAAGCCTTCGAAAAGTGAAGTTGTTGTAATAACCACTGAGGACGTGCCTCCACTGGAACGCAAAGTCGGCGAGTATCCTAGACACGAAAGCCTTGCGCCGCTGCAGGTAGTGTAGGTCGATATCCATGGGCGTCATTTTCCAGCACCGCGCTGGGTAGATGGATTGCAGGGTATGTTTGGCGGGTGTTGGCGGTGGTTCGCATGGCTCGAAATCAGAAATGGTTATGGGACGCTGGCGAACAAGGTTAAGTGGAACTCGAAGGTTGCGATCTATCTTGTCCAATCGCAGAATATCGTGATCAAGGTCGAAGGACCAGACTGATCTAACATGAGTCCATCGGCGGTCGTTAAAGGGCGTAAAGACGTCGTCCTGCTGATGCCAGTCTCGGGCAACTCGTGAGTACAAAACATCAAATGTGGATTCTGCATCTATAAGCGGGGTTCTCCCACCACTCCGGGCGATGATGGATTACACACCTCTTGCTACGCCCACAAGCTTGCTTGAATACATTTGCAGCATGTCCTCATCTTCGGCAGAGCGATGTGCACCAAAATAGACGGTCCCTGGTAATATGTAAGAAACAATGGTCGTCCATGACTGTATGATAACGGCAACGCACCCTGCAAGCAAAGGTTGATATACGCTGCCATGGGGTGCTGTACACAGGGACGGAATTACTGGAACGGTTGAGTGTGGAGCCGACAACAAATCGAAAATGGGATAAGCTTGACGACGCTGGCCACAGTCTACCTTCAAGGCTTTGTTTTGCGGTGGGTGGTGGCAAATAAACGCACGGTCCACCTCGATTCCGTGCGCTTGTTTCCGGCAACTGACATGTGGCTGTGTTGCTGAGTCAGCCACTGGAGGTACGAGGTACCGGTATCACGAATTTGCTGTCGTAAGTATGCGCAAGGGTTCTATTATGTGTAACGGCCTGATGTAGAATCTAATAAATTCTTATTGATGTACCTATAGTGGTGGTACTGGATTATAGTATATCGTATCTGCTTTGGTTCTGGCTACGACATTGATGGGTCGAGTTGGTGTTCTCGCATTTGGGTGCCGCGCAGCCGCTCTAGTGCGCCCGGGGACAGTAGCCTCATGTGACTCACAATCAACCAACCAGAAGCATCCGCTTAGCCTACCTCGCCTGCTTAGAACCTAGGTCCTTACCTGCGGGGAGCATTAAACATTCACGCAGCCGACAACACCAACACCAACGTCCAAAAAAATATGTCCCATCGATGGAAGGAAAGGGGCTCATTTCATCTGCGCTAAAATTGCTACGACGAAATCACCCATGTGTTCGAAGGCACTGACGTACGGGCACCGCCCGCGCCCTACCTACGTGAGACGCTTTTCACCATTATGTATGTATTGTACGCCTCAGCCTCGAATACCTCCGCGACGGGAGGCTTCTTATCATTTACGCAAACAGCTGATGCCTCTCTCATTTTGACCCCACCTATCCTGGCTTGTCGCGCTGCTTCTCTGCGCGTAATTACAGAATTGACACCATCGTCGAACCCGGCACTGATTTTATCGGTTACCGTACGTTGGCCTTATCGAATCCCTGGACCGAGCAGTATGGTACAGTTGAGTCAAATGATCACAGGTACACTGGACGCAGCTCAAGTCACACTCCATGTATTCATGAAAGAAGACATGGAATTGATGATGGGCAGGAACAAAACGGCTACGCCAAGGTACCGAGTCTTCAGGGCATCACCACCTTCACGCTATCCATGGTCCTACGCTGATATGGAAGAGGAGCCATCCATTTCATTGCCTGGGCTACTCACGAGGTTGCAAACGTAGTTGCTGATATAGTTCTTGCTCACCGTCAACACATGAACGGGACTGGCGCAACGGTCTACCATTGTTACCAAGAAACTCATGAAAACACGTAATTTTGATACAAAACCAGACCCAGTCCCCAAGCTTCTCGCCGAAGCCACGTTGCGGCGCTCCGAATCCCCCATGCTTTCATGAAAACCAGTTGAACGTTACTCCCCTTAGACCTCTTCGCCTCCTCTTGTCAACCATTACTACATGTGTAGTAGTCAACGCGCAAATATGCGAACCGGAAACCCGTCTGCCGGATGCGCTGACCCAAGTTGTATCTGATAAGCTCGCTCGCCATCAACCGTCTTCACTCCCTTGGGTTTGTTGACCCGGTCCCATTCTGCAAAGGCTTCTTGGAGATCAAAGTCCCGGGCTGTCAGCGCTAGCACAATCTTTAGTTCCGTCATAGCAAGCTCCGTCCCGATACATGCACGCGGTCCGAGCTCGAACGGGCGCCACGCATTTTTCAGCGGTCGCAGTTCGTCCGGCCGATCTTGATCAGGCAAAAATCGCTCGGGGAGGAATTCACCAGCGCGTGGCCACCAGAGGGGATTGTGGTGCAGGCCGTGATGTACTGCCCATACCAGGCAATTCGCAGTCGGGAAACGCTGGCCTTTTGAGTCGGTTAAGATGAAGTTCTTCAAACCGCCCCGCGGCGATGAGACTACAGGAAAGATCCGAAGCGTCTCTTTGATTACAGCAAGTGTGTATGTGAGTCGGTTCAGGAGCACAGGGTTCGCCGATAATACAGACGCAGCCGTGTTTGGGTCAGGTCCAAGCACCGCGTCATGCTCGTCGCGGATCTTGGCCATTGCTTGAGGATTGCGGGAAAGCAAGAGCCAGGAGTAGCAGATCGTCGTTGAAGTTGCGTCGTGACCTGCGAAAATGAAAACCTTCATTTGGCTCCGCGCGTACCTTCGGAAAATAGCATCAATCGGTCCTTTATCGTTGCCGGGTGGGATTCTCTCGGATTTATACGCTTTCAAGGCGAGATCGATGATGGTCTTGCTTTTTGTGTCCTGTTGCGTCGCGCTATACCGGCTATCAAGATCGCGGTCGATGTATTTGTCCATGATCCTTCGATTGTTCCACATGTGGAAATAGCGCATGGGGTTAACGAGCATCCAGATTCCCATCTCGAGTCCGAATGCGGCCCACTGTCTTTGATGCAGCAAAGCCGAGATCCACGGGCTGGGCTGACCTTGGATGTTAAGTTTGGTGTCTCTAAAGAAACGCGGGTTAGCAGACGTTACGAGAGCCCGGAGGGAATATCGAGTCAAGGCGACATACAGTGCGACCCGTCCAATCACATCAATTGCCAAACTGAGCGCATGATTCTCGAAAGAAAACATCCTCCCTTCACGAGCTCTGTCCACCAATTCTTTTCGAAATATTTCGACTTCATCCACAATAGTTGGGACGAGCGTCTGCATATGCGCGGCTGAAAACCCAGGATTAAATAGCTTTCTCCAAAACTTCCATGTCTCTCCATCTAGACAGTTGAGGTCGTATCCTCCCGTGATGGGGTACATGAACGTCTTGACACCAGGGTGCTTTGGCAGCAAATGATCTGGAGCACAAAACTGCGCGATAACATCCGGATCCGTGACAATCAGCAAAGGGTCCGAGAACGGCCACAGATCAAGATAGAAGACAGGCCCAAGATCTGGATATCGCTGGCGAATCTGACCCGCTAGGTAATGACCATGTGCATCAGACGGTAGATTCTTTTGTATGCTCGCTACAAGACCAAGATGTCCAATAATGATGTGGTGAGGCGGCATGGGCTGTTCGCCGTTTAGTTTCACCACTGCATCTGGTCAGTCAGTGTGACTTACTAGGCCTTGCTTCTGCAGCAACCTCATGTATCGTCGGGCGTGCCATGCTTTCCGCGCAAAGTTCGCGATGAACACAATTACCAGGCCTATCCACACCGTCCACAGTGACAAGTGCGCCAGCGAACTCAAGTGGAGAGCCATTTCGCGGTTGCGATCACTGTTTGGGCTGGGGATTTTGGGGGCGTTTGCCGCTCTTTGACCGGGCGCGGGTGATAGTGATAAGACGAGGAGTGCGAGACGGTGGTGTGACTGGGAGCTGAGGTATGCTGCCTGTTGAAGCGGTTGGGAGGCGCATACTTGTGCCCTGGCCAGTGCGAAAGAAGCGCAACATGGATGCAAAAGCTTGAATAGATTGAGGCACAGCACTTATGCAGATAACGATCATGCACCAAACAACACACCCCGCTCTGGGGCCGAGTTCATTTATATTAAAACCCGAACCAAATGCGTATGAACCTCCACTCAGGCGCGTATATGTAAATCTATAGCGAAACGGAGATATCAGAAGAGAATCACGTCTTGAAACCTAATGCGCCATCATTGGCGCCTTGCCGAAACTGGAACCGAGCAGGGAACGCATCCACAGGGGGGAGCACCGTGGTCGTCATCGTACTTTGAAGCGACTTTGGGCAAATCCACTTTCCATCCTCAAGGAACACATTGTAAGAGAGCAGAATGAGCGCCGTGATGCTCAAAATTTGCACGGTAGCAAAGTGACGTCCTAGGCACAGAGCCGAGCCAATTCTAAATGGTCAGAATGCTGCTTGCGACTTAACGTGTTGGTTCAGCACTTGGCGGGGTTCGGCAAATGGCGCACCCCCGCATTTTCCACCCAATCCTTCACCCACCCATAACTCAGCCAATATAGATCTAATTAACAAGGTAATTAAAAAAATTAAATCGCGTAAACTAAAAGAAAAATACTTATATTAAAAAATAGTAAAAAAATATAGTATACTAGATACTACGTTAAAGAGGATACACTAAGATAAGAACTTACTAATAAAAAAGTAATAACTTTAATAGCAAAAGCTTACTTTTTAATAAAAACTAGAGCTTATAAGTTATATAAAAAAGCTTATAGCCTATTGTCTACTATTTATAAAAAAAATACTATAGAATTTTACTTTATTAATTACTTAAACTAATAGCAAACAACTAGTAAAAAAAAGCTAAGTTACTTAATTTATTAACTATTATAACGTTAAAATTACCTTTTATTAGGCTACTAAAATAAATTATACGCACTACTAAACTAATTTAAAGGCTAAATATAAGTAATTCTTTTAACTTTTACTAAAAAAAATAAAGAAGTATAATATAAAGCCTTATTATATGTATAATATAAATAAAAAAGGCTTCTTTATAGAAGTAATTAAAAAAAGTAAAAAGATCTTTAGCAAAGTTATATAAAACTATAGGGAAGTAAAATTAGCCCTATCATACAATAGGAAAATTAGATAGACTCTATCTAGTTTTTAAGTGCACTATGCGCGCTGAAATACAGGGGCCTATCTAATTTACAAACTTTAAAAAACTAGATAGGGTCCAAAACAATAGAAGCTAAAGCTGCAATTTTATAGCCTAGTGCAATATGACACGGCAAATCTAGCGCAGGTTTCCATGTAATAATCTAACGTTAGGCTCACGAGCAATATAAGTAAAAGTACTAAGGGGTTAATATTTATAATAGTAATCTATGCGCGCGTAAGCAAAGCTAGCAACACTACTACTATTACTAAAATCACGTTGTATAGAGCTAACCCAGCAGCATAGAGCAGTTAAATAGTATTTTTAAATATTTGCAGGCATATCGCATTGCTATTTGTAAGACCTACTATCATGCCGTAGTGCGGTCCTAGCTGCGTACCTACCTAGACTATAAGCACAAGGAATCTACCCTAAAGATACGCTAGAAAGTAGTTTTAGCTGCTAGGTCATTCTGTTAATAGGTGACTATAGAAGATAAAGTTATATTTTCTAAGCCTAAATCTAGGCCTATCCCCTACTTAGAAGTATACAAGAACGGATTCATGTGCATAAGGTTAACAGCTAGCAATTAAGCGTGTAGTCACATATATCACACTATATAAGATATCTAGAGCTATTGCCGGTCTAAGCACGGCTAGCAGAACATAAAGAAGCGAGGCCGACCTAGTAAAGGCTAGCAGCTAGAGCATCCCATTATATAGATAGAAGGGGTATCATACTAAAAGTTTTAGCCCGCAGGCTATCTAGGCAAGCCGTTTACGGTCAGCGAGCCTAAGCAAAACTAGCACAGACCTAGCTATAGGGATAAGGACGAGAATATCTAACAAGCTATTACTATATTATTAAGCTAGATGACTGCTAATATAAAGCTTTCTAAGAAGAGGTAGCAAGACTATATTAACGTTAACTAAGACTAGTACATGTTCAACGTGTATCTAGACTATACTAAGTAAGCGAAATATTTAAAGGGCTTAGACTATAGCTAGCTATTAACTACTGTCTAGAAGCTAAGGCCTAAGGAGAAAGCATTAAACAAAGTATATTAGGCGTTGCAGATAGTTATTTATAAGGCCTAGCAGTCGTCGTAGTTTATTATAGTAAGGTTAGCAGCTATAAACTACATTAACTAGCGTAAGGTAAGCGGTATTACTAATAAAAAGCCATTTAACGTACGGCAGATAGGCAAGACTATAGTCAAGTATAGCGGGTAGTAGTTAAAGATTATACAGTATATTTAGTAAACGCACGAGTTGCCTAAGATTAGTACAGACGAAGAGCACGAGATTTAAAGCAAGAGGCTACTATACCGTTTAACCGCCTAGTAGGAAAGGCCGTTGCAAAAAATTAAAGCTATAGTAGGGCAAGATGAGAACGAGAACAAGAACAATTAGTTTTCTAAGTCTAATAGCAACAATAGATTTAACGTAGAATAAGAAGAAGAGCTAAAAGAATAAGTATTAAAGTTTGTATTATAGTTGCTAGACTATAAACTTAAGGACAATAAGTATAGTAGTACGTTAATTAGCGCTATAGCTATGCTAAGAATTAACGCTAACTATAGGTAGATAACACTATTGCTATACACACCTAAGCAAGCCGCCGTCGTTAACGTGTCGCGTATGTTAGTGTTGTACTAGTTAACGCAAATACGCAAGGTCTATAGAGCCGAGTTAAAAGCAGAAGGGTAGAGTTAATAAAACGTAGAAGATATAACACCTAGCCATTTCTACTTTATAAAGGAAATAGCTAACTACTTTATAATATTAACTAAGTATAATAGTAAGCTAACCCCTATTAACGCCATCTAACAGTTGAAGGCATACGGGATAAAGATCTAGTATAGTTTCAGCATAGAAAGCGTAGTAGATTAAGTAGATAATACATTATTATACGGCAATATTTACTTTAGCATGCCGCAGTTATAGTTAATAATCTATAGCATAGTCACTAGCGCGTAGAGGCAATTAATAAAGGTGTTAATGCTATTACAAGTTAATAAAGAGAGTAGTATCGTGCTAGGCACTACTATATTACCTAAAATCTATTAGAATAGGCTAGTAGACAACCTAGCTAAGTAGAAAATAAAGTAGAGTTTTTAAAAAAATACCCATAATATAGACGCTATTAACGCGGAGTTTCCCCTAATATAGTTAAAGCAGTAGTTAATTAATAAGCTATAGTTAACAAGGAAGTTCGTTGATAGAATAGCGACTAAAGTGGCCATAGCTGTTAGCAGGCCTATAGTATAAAACTAAGACCAAATCAAGGCATACTAACGAGCTATAAGGGAGTTCTAGCAAGAGTTAGCAGCGTTAGTGCATATAACGGGAAGATTACTAGTACGAGGAACTAAGCTAGTAACAATCTAGTATAAGAACAACGTAAATAAAAAAAGTTAGAGGATTTTTATTAAAGGTAAGTTAGTAGTATATGTAACTATGTACTATAAAAACATTAGGTAGTTAGAGAGCACTAAGGTGATCTACTAATATTTGCCGCATAAAGTAGGCGAGTTAATAGTGTATTATTTATAGTTTGCACTACTATTCGCGGAGAAGATAGAACGCATATTAGGTAGCAAGAAGGTCAAGTCTAGTGCGTACATTTAAGAACCTAAGCTAGAGAAAGAATAGATAACGCCTTAGTAAAAGAAGTAAACAACTAACGACCGTTCACGGCAGAGCGTAGGAGGCGAAGAGGAAGATAGAAAAAAAAACAAAAATAAGAAAAAAAATGGCTATGCAGTTGAGCTGTAGAATAGCAACTAGGTCAAGCACGCTATCTAGAAGGCTTCGTTAAAGTATATAAGCATTCCTGTAATTATTATAAAATAAAAGCATAGGACTAAGGTAATTTACCGCCAATACATTAATAGCAAGACAGCCGTACGGACGTTAGTATAGGCCAACAAAGACAATAAAAAGGAGAAAGAAGATAAAGTAGCTAATCTATAAACTAGGCACAGTTCCTACATTAGTAGGTTGATATACGGGTGGCTAATTAGCGAGGCTACGTTTAGCACTAAGTCTAAGCGGGCAGCGTTCTGGCGGGTAAGTGAGGAGTAGCACGCATTTTTGCAGATACTATCCGCATTTAAGGCACGACGCAATAGGAGAATAAGAGCCGCAGCTGCTGCACGCAGAGAAGCTACGAAAAAGGAGTACTAACGGTAGAGGATAATATAGCACGTAGATGTTAAAAAAGAGTTATGGAAGTTAGTAGACTAGTAGGTAATATTCTACAGCGTATAAAAGCTAGCGGTGCAGGCTATTATGCAATAGAAGAGCCCCGTAGTAGTGATTATAAGGATAAAGGTAAGCAAGAGCGTATTGTTCATGCTGCTAGCGTTAGTTTTAAGCGGGGTAACGGTAGTTATTATGCCGCTAGTATTATTGCAAAGGAATATAAAAGAGTAGTACAATAAGTTAAAAATTACGTGTATAGAGTAGAACAGCCGCAGGCTACATAAGTAAGCATAGGTAATGTTAGTAACACTCGAGTCTACTATAAAAAAAGCGTTTAAGCATTTCATAAACCGCTAGCGCGCTATAGGCCGGTTAGATTATATTATAGTAAACAAGTGCTATATAGTATTAAATTTAATGCAAGGGTAAAAAGCATAGATGTTAGTATTGCAAAGGTTAGTTATAGTAGAGACGTAGATAGTATATTTAACAGCGACGTTGCGGCCTAGTAAGAAGGCGTAATTTACATAGTTAATAAAGTTGCTAGATAAAAAGCAGTGCTAGTAGTTCTATCATATAATAGGAAAATCAGATAGACTCTATCTAGTTTTTAGGTGCACTATGCGCGCTAAAATATAGGGGCCTATCTAATTTATAAACTTTGAAAAACTAGATAGGGTCTAAAACAACGGAAGCTAAAGCTGCAATTTTATAGCTTAGTGCAACGTGATACGGCGAATCTAGCGCAGGTTTCTATGTAATAATCCAACGTTAGGCTCGCGAGCAATATAGGTAGAAGTGCTAGGAGGTTAATGTTTATAATAGCAATCTATACGCGTGCAAGTAAAGCTAGCAACACTACTACCATCACTAAAATCACGTTGTATAGAGCCAACCTAGCAGCATAGAGCAGTTAAATAGTATTTTTAAATATTTATAGGTATATCGCATTGCTATTTGTAAGACCTACTATTATGCTGTGGTACGGTCCTAGCTGCGTACCTACCTAGACTATAAGTACAAGGAATCTACCTTAAAGATATGCTAGAAAGTAGTTTTAGCTACTAGGTTATTCCGTTAATAAGCGACTATAGAAGATAAAGTCGTGTTTTCTAAGCCTAAATCTAGGCCTATCCCCTACTTAAAAGTATATAAAGACGGATTCATGTGCATAAGATTAACAGCTAGCAATTAAGCGTGCAGTCGCATATATCGTACTATACAAGATATCTAGAGCCATTGCCAGTCTAAGCACGGCTAGCAGAATATAAGGAAGTAAGGTTAACCTAGCAAAGGCTAGCAGCCAGAGCATCCTATTATATAGATAGAAGGGGTGTTATACTAAAAGTTCTAGCCCGTAGGCCATCTAGGCAAGCTATTTATGGTTAGCGAGCCTAAGCAAAACTAGCACAGACCTAGCTATAGGAATAAGGATGAGGATATCTAATGAGCTATCACCATGTTATTAAGCTAGGCGACTACTAACATAAAGCTTTTTAAGAAGAGGTAGCAGGACTACATTAACGCTAACTAAGACTAGTATATGTTTAACGCGTATCTAGACTGTGCTAGATAGGTGAAACATTTAAAGGGCTTAGACTATAGCTAGCTATTAACTACTATCTAGAAGCTAGGGCCTAAGGAGAAGGCATTAAATAAGGTATATTAGGCGTTATAGATAGTTATTTACAAGGCCTAGTAGTCGTCGCGGTCTACTGTAGTAAAGTTAATAGCTATAAACTATATTAACTAGCGTAAAGTAAGTAGTATTACTAATAAGAAGCTATTTAACGCACGGCAGATGGGCAAGACTATAGTCAAGTATAGCAGGTAGTAGTTAAAGATTATGTAGTACATTTAGTAAACGCACAAGTTGCCTAAGATTAGCATAGATGAAAAGTACGAGGTCTAAAGCAAGAAGCTACTATACTATTTAACCGCCTAGCAGGAAAGGCCGTTGCAAAAAATTAAAGCTATAGTAGGGCGAGACGAGGACAAGGACAAGGACAATTAGTTTTCTAAGTCTAATAGCAACGACGGATTTGACGTAGAATAAGAAGAAGAGCTAGAAGAATAGGTATTAAAATTCGTATTATAGTTGCTAGACTATAAACTTAAAGATAATAAGTATAATAGTACGTTAATTAGCGCTATAGCTATGCTAGAGATTAACGCTAACTATAAATAAATAATACTATTGCTGTATACACCTAAGCAAGCTACCATCGTCAACGTGTCGCGTATATTGGTGTTGTACCGGTCAACGCAGATACGCAAGGTCCGTAGAGCCGAGTTGAAAGTAGAAGGGTAGAGTTAGCAAGACGCAAAAGATATAATACCTAGCTATTTCTACTTTATAACGTTGACTAAGTATAATGGTAAGCTAACCCCCATTAACGCCATCTAATAGTTAAAGGCATACGGGATAAAGATCTAGTACAGCTTTAGCGCAGAAGGCGTAGTAGATTAGATAGATAATATATTATTATACGGCAACATCCGCTTTAGCATGCCGCAGTTGCGGTTAATAATCTATAGCATAGTCACTAACGCGCAGAGGCAATTAATAGAGGTATTAATGCTATTATAAGTTAATAAGGAAGGTAGCGTCGTGCTAGGCACTACTACATTACCTAAAATCTATTAAGATAGGCTGGTAGACAACCTAGCTAAATAGAAAATAAAATAAAGTTTTATAAAAGATGCCCGTAATATAGACGCTATCAACGCGGAGTTTCCCCTAATATAGTTAGAGTAGCAGTTAATCAACAAGCCGTAGTTAATAAGGAAGTTCGTTAATAAAATAGCAACTAAAGCGGCCATAGCCGTTAGTAGGCCCGTAGTATAGAACCGAGACTAGATCAAGGCATATCAACGAGCTATAAGAGAGTTCTGGCAAGAGTTAGCAGCGTTAGTGTACATAACGGGGGGATTGCTAGTACAAGAAACTAAGCTAGTAATGATCTAGTATAAGAATAGCGCAAATAGAAAGAATTAAAGGATTTTTATTAAAGGTAAGTTAGTAGTGTATGTAACTATATACTATAAAAATATTAGGTAGTTAAAAAGCACTAAGGTAATCTACTAATATTTACCGCGTAAAGTAGGCAAGTTAATAATGTATTATTTATAGTTCGCACTACCATTTATAGAGAAGATAGAACGCATGTTAGGTAGCAAGAAGGTTAAGTCTAGTGCGTACATTTAGGAACCTAAGCTAAAGAAAGAATAGATAATACCTTAGTAAAAGAAGCAGATAACCAATGACCATTCACGGCAGAGCGTAGGAGGCGAAGAGGAAGATAAAGAAAAAAACAAAAATAAGAAAAAAGACGGCTATGTAGTTAAGCTATAGAATAGCAACTAGGTCAAGCATGCTATCTAGAAGGCTTTATTAGAGTATATAAGCATTCCCGTAATTATTATAGGATAAAGGCATAGGACTAAGGCAATTTACCACTAATACATTAATAGTAAGATAGCCGTACGGACGTTAGTATAGGCTAATGAAGATGATAAAAAGGAGAAGAAAAATAAAGTAGCTAATCTATAAACTAAGCACAGTTCCTACATTAGTAGGTTGATATATAGGTAGCTAATTAGCAAGGCTACGTTTAGCACTAAGTCTAAGCGGGCAGCGTTCTAGCAGGTGAGTAAAGAGTAGCACGCATTTTTATAGATGCTATCTGCATTTAAGGCATGACGTAACAGGGGAACAAGGGCCACAGCCGCCGCACGCAGAGAAGCTACGGAAGAGGAGTACCGACGGTAGAGGATGATATAGCACATAGATATTAAAGAGGAGTTGCAAAAGTTAGTAGACTAGCAGGTGACGTTCCGCAGCATGCAGAAGCTAGTGGTGTAGGCTATTATGCAGTAGAAGAGCCTCGTAGTAGCAATTATAAAGATAGGGGTAAGCAAGAGCGTGTTGTTTATGCTACTAGCGTTAGTTTTAAGTAAGGTAATAGTAGTCATCGTGCCGCTAGTATTATTATAAGAGAATATAAAGAAGTAGTACAACAAGTTAAAGATTACGTATGTAGAATAGGACAGCCGCAGGCTACATAAGTAAGCATAGGTAGTATTAGTAACGCCTAAGTCCGCTATAAAAGAAGCGTTTAGGCATTTTATAAACCGCTAGCGCGCTATAGGCTAGTTAGATTAGATTGTAATAAACGAGTGCTATATAGTATTAGATTTAGTGCAAGAGTAGAAAGCACAGATATTAGCATTGCAAAGGTTAGTTATAGTAGAGACGTAGATAGTGTATTTAATAGCAACATTACGGCTTATCTTAAGGCGCTAAATCTACCGTTATAAGAGTAGAATACTTTGTTAAGGATAGAAACTACGCGTATAGCATGCACATCTAAGATTTAAGGGTAAGGTAGATTATTATTTTATAGATAGGGTAGTGTTACGATCTAGAAGCAAGATTACTATATTTATATAATAACTAGCTACGCGCCATATAAAAGATTACGAATAGTAAGCAAGGTTACGTAATTATCTTAGCGTTCTAGAAATCCTAGAAGTCTTACAAAGGACTAAGACGAATAGGACGGATAAGATAATAAGACGCAACTAGTATATAGATAAACTTAACCTCTACGTTATAGAAGTCGTGTTTAACTTTTTACTTAGGATTATAATTTATTTAGTATCTTATACTCTACGATTATAAGCTTACCTAAGTTTAATCTTTATACGCCTTTTAGACGAACATTACCACGTACTATTAGAGTATAATAGTATGTCATAAATTAATATCTTAATAAGAACTAACTAAGCTCTAGAACCTTAAGCTTTCTTATACTTAAAAGCTCTTTGAGCTATCTCTAGTATAAGCCCCCCTAGACCTTAACATTTTAAATACTCTTAAAAGATATCTAAGACACACGATACCCAATCCTACGGCAACGCTAGCAAGGTCGCTAAACCTAACCTCTATCACGGAGATCGCGCTAAGCTTAAAGGATAGCTCCTGTAGATTAACTTGTACTTTAAGTTTATAGCAAGTACTATCAACGACATAGACAAAGCCTCCTTCGTTATAACCTACATGCATAGCAACGCTAAACAATAGATCAACCCTTACCTCGCTAAGTACCTAGACGATGATAACGATAACGATAATGTTACAATACTCTTCAAAGACTACGCCTAGTTTAAGACCCGCCTTAGGCAGGTCTTTGGAGTCTTAAATAAAGAATCTATCGCAGGAAGGGTAGTACAGCGCCTTAAACAACAATAATTAGCTGCTAAATATGCTGCGGAGTTCTAACACTACGCTATTTAGATAGGTTAAAAGGATAAGCCACTAATAACCATGTATAAATAAGGCCTTAAAGATACTATCAAGACTAAGCTTATAAGATCTAGAGCTACTTTAATGACTTTAGAGAAACTGTACCAGGAATCCATTAGAATCAACGCGGAGTTATACGAGTTAGCTTTAAAGTTACGCTAGGATTGATACGGCAGACCTAGCATAGGCAGATTAAAAAGTACCTATACTAAACTAAGGTACTTCCCTATAACGAAGCTAAAGAACTAATACCTAGATTCTTACGGGCTGCAGCCCATGCAGCTTAACAACGTTAAGAAAGGGAAAAGGAAAGGCTACTACTATAAAAAAGAAGCTAGGACGTGCTACTTATGCGGAAAAGTAGGCCACATCGCTAGAAACTATCGTGCGAAGCTAAAAAGAGCTAAGCATATAGTCTAACGATAGTTAAATATGATTATAGCGTCCTATGCCCTAGGATGCCTCCCCAACGTTAAAGAAAATGACGAATAGGAAGTGATTGATTTAGGCGAAGAAAGAGGAGAAGCTATTAGATAGAAGATACAAGAACTATCTATCAAAGAAAAGGTTAGTAAAGCAGCTAATTAGATATAGCACAATAAGAAAGTAGATACTGTAGATAATAAAGTCTAGGACTTCCTTAATAACTCTAACTAACCCCTTAACGCAAGAGAATAACAACTTCGGGATTATCTACTTAACGAGAAAGCTAAGAACAATAATAGGACATTATAGGCTAATAGAGCTCTTTAGATTATTAGTAAAAAAAAAGAGTACCTTAGAAAAAAAAACTAAGACCCCTATAACTCTAAATTACACTATACTGAAATTGCACAAAGGAACCATCCATAGTGGACGAATGAAGACCTAATATAGTATAATAGCAAAGTTACATTAGATAATAATAAACTAATAGATTAAAGACGTTTAAGGTACAATAACTAGCACTTAAAGCTAAGCGCAGGATTCAATGATAAGTGCCTATACGAAGATCTGAACCTTAGGCCTAGGAAGCAACAAAAGCTAAGGCATAAGCAAGAAAAGGCCTATAAGAGGCAAGCTAACTAGGTAGACTAAGAGCTTAAAGCAAAAGAAAGCTTCCAACGAGCTACATAAAAGATAGAAAAACCTAAGAAACTACGGTATAATATAAACTACTAAAATAAAAATTATGGAAAACTTAGCTTTACCTAGTGCAACAACGACGGTTATCTTACTTACTATAATGCAAAAGTAGAAGTGGACTATTTTCTAACTATTAAGAAAGACTATAAGTTTAAATGGTACGACTATTACGATGACAAATGCCTAATGCATTTGTATAATAAACGAGCACAACTATAGTTCCTAGGCAAGGAAAATCCCGCGGAGCTTATAAAGATAAACATGGTCGTTAACGGCATTTACACTTAGAATAAGTAGTAAACGTGCCTGCACCCTAAGTGTGAAGGACACGCTAAACAAAAAGAGAAGAATAGATTTAAAGCATCTTTTTTAGACTTTTACCTAACGTTGCTAAAGGGCTGTATACCCTAGGAATAGTAGACGAGCGACTAATCAAGATCCTAATCTATCTTAGTAGAAAGAGAATAAAGGTACTAGTAGACTCTAGATCGCAAGCAAACTATATCTTAATACAAGTAGCGATCTTAGCGGGACTAAGACTATTTTAAAAAAGCGAGCCCTATCTACTGCTTGTAGCAAACGGACAAGCAATGCTAGAACAACCTATGATTAAAGACGAGGTTGTTTTAATACTTATAGAAATCTACTATTACAGCGAATGGATTACCTTAGACTATTTTAGAATGGCCACCTACGACGTTATATTAGGAATCCTTTAGCTAAAGAAGTATAACCTAGTAATTGACTAGAAGAACGACACGATATCATTAGCAAACTATGCCTGCTAACGCACTTTAAGGCCTACGCATTGGCAGCGATTAATGGTAGATAAGAAGGCAATCAATAATATTGCTTTAACAAAGACGCGTTTACTAAGGATGGTCGACTCTACAGATGCTATCTAGTTAACAGATTAATAAGTAAGAGTAAAAGAGAAAAAGGCACCTCTAGAGATCCTTAAGGAGTATAGAGAATAAAAGTACCTCTTTTAAAAAGACGTAGGCGCTACGGCGCTACCTAAGCATCAACTCTAGGACTACAAGATTACGCTGTAGGAAGGAAAGTAACTAACTTTTAGACTAATCTATTAATTATTAGAAAAAGAGCTAAAGGCTCTACGGGACTACATTAATAAAAGCATAGCAAAAAGCTATATAAGGGAGTCAAAGTTACTAGCAGAATACCTAGTCTTTTTTGCCTTAAAGAAAGACAGATAACTACGACCATGTATAGATTTTTGGAAGTTAAACGAGATTATAGTCAAGAATTATTACCTGTTGCCTAACATTAGAGAATTACAGGATTGACTAGCGCGTACAAAGATATTTACGGCCCTTGACCTACAAGACGGATATTACCTACTCCGCATAAAGGAAGGTAAAGAATAGAAGATAGCATTTAAGATATAGTATAGACACTACGAATATACTATAATGCCCTTTAGTCTTACTAACACCTTAGTGACTTTTTAAGCATTAATCAACAACGTGTTGCGAACACACCTAGATATCTTTGTAATTGCATACTTAGATAACATATTTATCTATTTAAAAAACGTTAAAGAACATGTGAAACATGTTAAGCAAGTACTTTCATGCTTAGATGCCGCGAACCTACGCCTCAAGCTAGAAAAGTGTAAATTCTATAAAAAGGAACTTAATTTCCTAGAATTTGTAGTTAACACCACGGGAGTTAAGATAAGCCTAAAGAAAATACAGGTAGTACAAGACTAGCTAATACTAACAACAGTTAAAAGAGTGTAAGAATTTCTTAGATTCTATAACTTTAATAGAAGGTTTATTAAGGAATACGCTTTAATAATACTACCCCTAGTAGAACTTACTAGGAAAGACGTACACTTTACATAGACAAAAAAATAAGAGAAGGTATTTAGAACTTTAAAAGAAAAATGCATAAGCCTACTAGTACTAGTAGTATTTAGAAGTAAAGAACTAATAAAAATTAAAATAAACGCATCTAACCTTGCACTTAGAGCGGTAGCTAGCTAAATAAGAGATAGCTAATAGCACCCTATCGCCTACTACTTAAGAAAGTTCTTTAGGCTAGAAGAACGTTACGACGTACACGACAAGGAATTAATAGCGATTGTAGATTTACTAAAATATTAAAGGGTCTACGTAGAAAGTTGCTTAAAACTTATTATCTTTATTAACTACAAAAACCTACTCTACTTTATGACAACGAAACAGCTTAACAGAAGACAAGTTAGGTAGTCTAAGTTGCTTAGATAATACAAGTTCAAGATCGTGTACACACTAGGAAAAGACAACGAAAGGGCCGATGCTCTCAGCCAACGAAGTAATATTGTAGGAACGAAGGAAACTATCAAAGCACTAATATTGCGAGCTAATAAGGACGGATCCCTAGGACTAGCTTAACAATTAAATGGCATCCTGTAAATCAACAATAAAGTACTAGAGGAACTATAGGAAGAAATTATACGACAACATTACAATAATCCTATACACGGACACTTTAGCATTTAAAGGACTATTAAACTAATTCAAAGAAACTATAAGTTTAGAGATATAAAAGAAAGAGTTACACGCTTTATTAGCAAGTACGTGGACTGCAAAAGAAACAAGCACAGCACACACGCATCCTATAGAGAAATGCAACCTATTAAGTTACTAAAAGAACTATAGGAAGACATTTCTATAGACTTTGTAATAGGTCTACTAGCATTAAAAGACCTTATAACTAGAATAACCTACAATACTATCTTAGTAATCGTTGATAGATTTACGAAATACGTAGAAATAATACCGTTCAGAAACAACTACAATGCGGAATAACTTAGATACGTAATCTTGGACTAACTTATTAGGTACCATAGCATGCTAAAGTTAATTATTAGTAATAGAGATAAGCTCTTTACATCAAACTACTAGAAAACGCTAATAGCTGTAATTAAAATAAAATGTAAGCTATCTATAGTATACTATCCATAGACGGATGGACAGACTAAAAGAATGAACCGTACGATAAAGATATATCTACGGATTTACAGCAATACCTAGTAGAATAATTAGGTTTCCCTTCTACCTATAGCTTAGCTAGCGTATAATAATAATATATTAGAGTTAATAGGACAGATACTATTCTACGCAAACTATAGGAAACACCTAAATCTCTTTAAACGCACACTGCTAAGAGGTAAAGCAGCGGCGGCTTTAATAATAATAGAGGACTTGAAGAACGTACACTAATAGTTACAGGTTAGCTTTAAGACAGCACAACGCAAGAGTATTTTATATGCAAACACAAAACAAAAAATAGCACCTTAGCTAGAGAGGGGGGATAGAGTATACCTACTTACAAAAAATCTTCGCATAAAACGACTAAGCAAGAGACTAGATAATGTTAAGGTCGGACTATTTTTAATACAAGCTAGAACGAGCCCTATTAACTACTAACTCTAGCTACTTAAAAAAGCTAAGATATATCTAGTGTTCTACATATCTAGACTAGAACTAATAGACCTTAAGACGCTATTATAGAAAACATTCCATTACAAAGTTAAGAAAGAAAACGAGTTTGAAGTTGAGAAAATTACAGACTAGAGAGACCGCAAAGATAGAAGAGAATACCTAATTAAATAGAAAGGTTACCTAGAGAACGAGAACACGTAAGAACTAGTTATATACCTTACGAGTTATAAGTATCTTTTAAAGCACTAGCATTGATATTCTAAAAAGGCGACTAATTAACGGTAGCGGCACTAAGCGCGGCCTTTAGATTTACTAAAGCAATATCCTAAAGTAGAGCCTCTTGCGCTTCTAACGCTTCTAACTCTTTTATAGATGATATTCTTTTATTTATGAAGCTTTGAGAGCTTCTCCTTTACTAGATAGGCGCGCTGTAGAGCAGCCTTAGCAACATCCTCCTCTATACGCAGACGAGCCTTTTCTTTCTTTTTTAGCGCCTTGAGACGACCTATCTCCTTATCGATTTTCGAGAAATCTAGTAAAGGTAAACCCGTAGGTTTATAAGAACTACGCCTAGCACGAGTACAGTTATTGCAATGCTTATGTAGGGATGATAGCTTGCAAGGAAGCTAGTAGTTAACGTAATAGAAACAAGCGACTATAGCAAAGAAACCACGACTATTAATATAGTTAGCGAGTTAATAGCAGTAATAAATAGAATAAAAAGATAGTTATTAACTTATAAGAATATTAAGCTCTAAGAGGGGGGATAGTATTACGATCTAGAAGTAAGGTCGCTATACTTATATAATAACTAGCTACGCGCTATGCAAAAGGTTACAAATAGTAAGCAAGGTTACGTAATTATCTTAGCGTCTTAGAAATCCTAGAAGTCCTATAGAGAACTAGAATGAATAAGATGGATAGGATAATAAGACGTAACTAGTATATAGATAAACTTAACCTCTACGTTATAAAAGTCATGTTTAACTTTTTACTTAGGATTATAATCTATTTAGTATCTTATACTCTATGATTGCAAGCTTACTTAAGTTTAATCTTTGTACGCCCTTTAGATGAACATTACCACGTACTATTAGAGTACAATAGTGTGTCGTAAATTAACATCTTAATAAGAACTAACTAAGCTCTAGAACTTTAAGCCCCTTTATACTTAAAAGCTCTTTAAGCTATCTCTAGTATAAGCCCTCCTAGACTTTAATAGGTAGATTTAGATCCTATTATTAGATTTATTTTAAACTTAGATAAGTTTTTCGTACTATTAAGCTACACCATCTATAGGATTTGCAGAAACCTAACTTGCGTAGTAGGACGTATGTTATGAACAAGAAGGATACAGGGTATCCAAGACTAAATAACACAGCGTAGGAGGTGTTGAGACCAGAGGATAGCAACACAGTAATGCGCGGGGCAGGATTAGGTCAGTGGTTACGTGACATCAATCTCACTAAGAATAGAGATCACGGATTGATCTCTAGATCCTGAGAGATCAAGAGATTAGGAGTAATCTCAGGATCTTAAGAGATCATAGGAGCGAAGGAACAGAATAAGTAGTATAAAGGTTAAACAGATTTCCTTTATCTTTCTAATTCTAATTCTTTGTAGTTAACTCTTAATAGTTCATCTCTTACCTAGATTAATATTTAGTTATTCTATAGTTTATTATAGAATTAGTTTGCTTCATACGTTTACCTCTTAAATTACTAAAGAATACTACCTAACGTATACACCGTATACTAACCTTTCTCCCCTTACCTAGATTAGGCAAGGCTAGTATACCCCTTAGTAACACTTTGACTACCTACAGGTTCAAGAACCTAAACGTACGTAATAGTAGCTCCCGCTACCCTACGTGCTACTAGTAGTAGTATCAACATACCTGCTTTAAGCCTAGTATTAGTAATGGCTACCTAGGCTAACTAGTTGCAGTAATAGGCTACGCAGATTAATGAACTAATGCAAGTGATAGCTTAGCTTTAGGCCGGAAATACTGCTCCTTAGGGAAAGATTGCAGCGCTAGAGAAGTATGATAGAGGATGAGATGGCTTAAAGCCATTCCTTACTAATATAGATTTGTACTATCAGTTTAACCTCATAATAAATGACGAAGATAAAATCCTCGCAGCTGGCATGCACTTAAAGGATAAGGCAGCTACCTAGATGCAGCCCTTCATAGATGACTACCTCACGAATGATATAAGGAATTACAAAGATAACACGAAGGCTATCTTTAAGAGCTAGACGAAGTTTAAGGAAGAGATTTAAAAGGTGTTTAGAGAACTTGATAAGGAGACCTAGGTAGAGTAGAAGATCTCTTAGATCTAGCAGGATAGGTTAGTCGCTAGATATGTAATAGAGTTTAAGTAACTATAGTTAAAGATTAATTAGGATGATGCGCTATTACGCATAGCCTTCTATAATGGGCTGAAGGAAGTCGTTAAGGACAGAATAATCTATTATAACAAGCTAGAAGACCTATAAGACATGATTAACCTAGCCACCTGAATTGATAACAGGCTCTACGAATGAGCGCTACAAAAGAAACAATAGGACATGATAATCATTCCTAACTCTAGACGTTATAGAAAGCTAAGGGCACTACGTTATAACTATGACGGTAATGTAGTAATAACAGATAAAGTCTAATAAAAGAAGAAGTTTAATAAGGGTAAGGGAAGATAGCTAGACAGCCTAACCCATGAATAACGCTAGGAACGCTTTAAGAAGAAAGCATGTCTCTAATGCGGTGAAGTAGGACACTTCTACAGGGACTACCTAAAGAACTAAGGCTAAGCAAGTAAGCTTAGAGTAGTTAAGATTAGGATGATTAAGTTTAAGGTAATAGGACCTAAGGAGGATAACTTAGAGGTGCTACGTTAGCAGCCTACTCCTTACCTACCTCTAGAAGCAGATTAGGCTATGGAACCATCTAATAACGAAGTTAGTAACATAGAATCTATTACGACCTAAGTAACGTAACCCTTAAACTAGATAGATAACTATAAGGTCCTTTAACAGCTTAAAGAAGATCTATGCTAGATATGTAGGGATAACACACATAAAGGTAAAACATGCACCTATGACACGCTAGTACGCGGCGGCCATGCCTACGAAGTAGTGGTAACAGTGATGAAGGAGCAAGGCCTATAGATAAAAGTATAATAAATTAAGGTTAATAATAAACATAATAAAGTTAAATAGTATAACTATATAAGGGAGTACTATGTTACTTACTTATAAGAAAGGTGAAGCGTATAACATACGCCTAAACAAGTCTCTTATACCTTTCTCCTATTAATGGATTACATAGAAGATAACTACCACATGCATTACTTTAAATATTAGTAAAAATAGCATGAACGCCTAGGTTAGAGTAGGTGCTATAATACGCACTACTAACTACACTAGTGAGCCAGCGTAGCTCACACAACTCCAATTCGGCTCACGGTATGGGATATTCGTAGAGGGAACGCGTGTTTGGTAGCCAAAGCAGTTGTATTCTTTTCTATCCTAAACAAAGAGTGTGGTGTACATGGTGTCGTCCCTAG